>PISX010031432.1:0-17159 GCA_004024625.1 Mellivora capensis
AAAAAAAAAAATAACAAGATTTGTTCTACAGCATTCTGGGCTTAGAAATTCCTATCTCTGGTAATAAGGGTATTTTTTTATTTTTTCTCAGAAGGAGGTATCTTTCACATGAGAGTTTACTTCCTGCTTCTAGGGGGACAGAGGAGGGCCTGATTGTTCTTGTTGTTTCTTAAGTAGCTAACTTAAAATAATCAGTATGTTAAAGTGGCATATTTTGGGGCGGCCTGCCGTCATCCCCTACATATGCCTCTGACTGCCTTTAAGGCCCAGCAGAATAATGCAGAATAAACTCCCCATCTCAATATCCCTAAATGAAGCACATCTACAAAGAAGCTTTTTCCAAGTATTATATTATTATATTTATATTATATTATAAAACATCCAGGTATTAGGACCTGGATATTTTAGAGGACACATTCCTCTCTGCCACACTGGGGCTCAGATTCTGATCTCCATGTGCCCTGCATTCCAGTCCCTGTTGTGAGGTTCCTGTGACATCCGTCCACCCCTGGACATGATCCAGGCGCTGGAATGGGCTACAGTAGATCTTGGTCTATTTTTCTGCCTTATTTATGCTCCTGTGGCTGCAAAAAACAAATGTAAGATTTAAAAACTGAGGTTCAAAAGAGTATCATGATAAATATAATCATATCCTTAGAGAGTTACATACTTCTGTTAGGAAACTTTAGACCTAATAAAAATTTTATGGAGTAACAGGATGTAAAATGAATATACCCAGAATCAGTTACAGTGTTCCATACCATCAGTAACCTGGGAGGGGTCATTCATAAGGAATTTCCATTACAATAGAAAGGAAAACATGAAATATTTAGAAACAAATTTAAGACAGGATGCATGACCTTTATACAACAAGTGACCTAAGTTTATTGGGGAATATATAAGCCTTGAATACAATGATCCATATCCCACTTTCTAGGTGGGAAAGATAAATATGATAATGTCAATTTTTAGCAAATTAAAAGACGGATTCCACTTAGCTTGGGTATGATATTTCATGGAACATTCGGGAAGGGTTTCCAAATTCATCCAGAAAATAAAATTGAAGAGTATTTAGAGAGAAAGAAGACCAGGAAGGAGGGAAATGTAAGCTGGGTGGTTGAGAATGAGGCTGTGTAGCCACAGGGAGTGGGACTGGAACCCAGAGCATCATGTCAGGGCTGTGTCTTAGGGAAGCCTTGGAGAAGGCAGTTTCCTTATTTGTGAAATGGAGGTTTTTCAACATTCCAAAGTGATTTCTGAAAGGTAGTCTCAGAGTCTTTAAATAGAACTGATGCAATGTGTTCTGGAAATCCGTTTCTGACGATGAAAGCGGTATTTCCTGTGACTCTGGAGACGGAGCTTCAGTGGGACTTACATAAAGTTGTCCTGGGACAGCAGAGAAAGGGGGAAATTAATATTTTCAGTGAATGTATTGGTGCATTTCACATAAAGTTGAACATGTATGTAAAGTATATTAAATAAGTAAAAATCCATTTCAACCATGTCATGGAAAAATTCATGCATTTGATTTGGACAGAAGTAAATTTAAAATATTCTCCCTGGAAAAACAGAAGATAGGCAGGATTTTGGCTTTCTTATCGTTCTAGCACTTTCTACAAGCTGTCTTGCTTCAGGGAGTGGTGCAGCCGGGTTGTATGGGAAGCAGGCGGAGCCTGCACACTGACCCAGGCAAGAACCAGGACTGCGGACCATGAAAGCTAAGAAGAGGACAGCAGGGCACACATTATTCGTCAGAATTTTAAGTACTAAGCAGATAGACAATAAGCAAATGTAGCAGTGAGAAGGAAAGGATGACTAAGAGCTGTCACAGGAATAAATGATCGAGTCTGCCAGAAAAGTCTCACCTGCAAATTTTACCAAAATAGAAAGCTAATTGCCCGGATGCCCTTGAAACCTTTCCTTCATCCCTGGGCTCCTGAAGAGCAGTGCTGGCTCGCACAGGCGGCTGCACCTGTCCCGGCATTTGGCCCTGCCCTGACTTACCCTGGCAGGACCATGAACAGGCAGGCCCCTCACTCCAGGGCAAGTGGGCGCCTAGGGGGTGACACTCTCTGCAGAGTCCCTCCCCCTGGAGGGATCACCCAGAGTCAGGCCCCACCCAAAATTACACATATTCCTCTCCCCATTTCCCTCTCCCCGGGGAACACTTTCCGAAGAAACCCAGCACAGGAATTCTTATCTCTGGGAACCCAGTCTATAGCATAACTAAATTTTTAAAAATGAATGAAAACAGCAAAAAAAAAAACACAAAAAACAAAAACAATGGAAGTCATGTGACACATTGAGACACTTTTGCAATGGATGTACAGTACAAAGGGTAACAAAAAAGGATTATTACAAACACGTAAGAAAAAGAGAAGGAACACAATGGGAAAAACGAGAAAGATCATGAACTGACAATTCAAATAAGGAGAAGGGCAAACAATCAAAAAACACCTTGCCATGTGATTCTCACTTGGGAAAACTAAATAAAACCAGATTGATTTGTTCCCATCAGATTGGAAAATCTAGAAAATTTAATAATGAGGCTCCATGGACATGAAGGGAAATCACTATCTCAAACACTGAAGTCTTTACAGCCACCTTGAAGGGCAATTTGGAATTATTTCCTAAAATGTAAAATCCCTCTGACCTCTGGTCTAGGAGTTTTAACATCCTGATTTACTTACTTATTCTTTCTAAAACTATTTGCAAAGTGCCATGCATGTCCCCAGAACTGTCTGGGCACTGGGATATTGCCAGTATCATAAGACACCACCAGGGAACTGTGCCGACACCACCTGCTTTTTTGCCTCCTGCACTAAGAGGAAAGGTGCCCCATAAATGCAGGAGCTCCTCGGTCTTAGTGAGCAGAGCAGAGGACCCAGGGTCCCTAATGGGGTCTGGGCTTGGACTGGGTGAGGAACCAAGAGAGGGCCAGATGCCCTTGTGAAACAAAGGCAATTGGTGATTTGGATCTTACTTATTCTCATCTCTGAGCCGGGAGGACTACAGCAGAGCTGAGTTGACATTGCTAAGAGCAGGAAGAAAGGTCAGACAGAATGACGGGAAACTCCAGTGCTTCTTGGAGCTGCAGGTTGACTTAACTGTCTCCTTCCAGTGGCTTATGGCATAGCCGTGCTGAGCATTATTGATGGTCCAGGTAGAAATATCCCAGTCTGGCCGCCAGCAGTGTCATCTTTTATTCTCTCCATGCAAACCACGCAACACTCTGCCAGTGTGGGGGCTTGCCTTCTAATGGGAGAAGATAGGCAGTAACTGAGTAAACAAATTTATATGTGCTGCAAGGTCAGGGAGAGGTAGGTCCTCTAAGAAAAATTAAGGGGGATGAGAGGTTAGGGAGAGATGTCAGTACAGGTTCCTTTGAGACAAGGTTTTTATTCCTGAAAGATGAGGAATGTCCCAAATTCCCATCAATCGGCAAATGGCCAAAGAAACTATGACACCCATGACTGGTCACAAATACTACCGTATATTTTTATACATATATGTGTCCATGAATACACAGAAAAAAGACACGGGAGTGTATCAACCAAATAATAGTATAATACTGGGAGAGAGAAAAAGACATGGCACTGTAAGGGGCTGGGTGTCAGCTATAACATTGTAATCATTATGCCAGCCAAGGAACGTTTCCCGGGATTGCTTTTGTTACTCTTCGTGAAAGGCATAGTTACTTATGATCCCAAAGATATGTCTCTATGCTTTCTATCAGAAAATATTTTCAAATTTTCAAAATACAAAATCAAATATCCATAACCATATTTGGAAATATGTAAATAAAAATCTTTCCAGACAATTCCACATAGTATAGAAACCCATGCAACTCATCCAAAATCATTAGACTCCAGTAAATAATCAAGCTGATTAAAATTTACTTTTTGGATTTCTATAATAAGTCAAACTTCCGTGAGCATCCTATCTCCATGAGGAGTAGCTGCCAGGGACACGATTCCCTCTCCTTGCAGGCAGAGGCAGCAGGCAGCCTCCTGGTGCTTCCTCCATGCCTCCTCTTTCTCCAGGCTGGGTTCACACTGTGACCACATAGAGAAGCACTGGACGGGGACACCCCACCCTGACCCAACACCGATCTCTTCCAAAGGTTAGCCTTTGCTCTGGGACACCCTACTTGCTGCCAACCCTCTGAGGCTCCTTCTGTCTGGCCCTCCCTTGTCCCCCTTGCCTCCCACAAGTGCCGTGTCCTCGCTCACTGTGGTTGGAGGCTCTCTGTGCCTTCCTGCCCGCTTTCCCCTCTATCACTCATAGGCATTCCCCTGCATACCCTTTGACTTCCAACTCCATTCTCACGTCTGCTTCCCGGAGGACCGAGACTGACACCGAGGTAAAAGTTGTATCTCTTGGGCTCCATCCTATAGCCCCAGTGCCTCACACCTAAACGCCAGTACAGTGAGGAAAGCCACAGACATGAAATACACCCAAAACCAAGGAACCGTCACAGTGCAGAAGCAAGCTGTGTTGTAATATGTCATGCTTTTCAAATTAGCCAAGTAAATAATGCTGATGAGTTCATTGCGAGGCTGGTATAATCACACCAATACGTGCAAATACATACAAATACGCGAGTATTTATAATTAGCGTATCATTTTTCAAAGCTAGCTTGGCAACATGAATAAAGAACTTTAAACGTGATCCAGCAACCCCCTGTCTCAGGACTGGTTCTAAAGCCATCTTTAAAGCAATTTAAAAGATAAAACAGGGGCGCCTGGGTAGCTCAGTTGGTTAAGTATCCACCCTTGGTTCAGGTCATGATCTTAGGGTCCTGGGATTGAGCCCCATGTCAGGCTTCCCTGCTCAGCACGGAGTCCACTTCTCCCTCTGCCCCGCTCCCTGCTCCTGTGTGCACTCTCTCTCTCTCTCTAATAAATAAAATCTTTAAAAAGATAAAATAAAAATAAAACAAAACAAGAAAACAACTAATATACACCAAATTAGCCATTGTGTCACTAACCATCAAGTAAATAAAATGCATTCCCAACCTTAGGAAACTGGTCGCTTAAAGGAGTTCCATCATTTAGAAAGAAAGAGGCTGAAATAGAATTGAAATGAACTAGAAGTAGCCTGTAGAAGCCACAGGCCAGGAAGAGAGCTGGAGTTTTCAGAATCTTGACCTTCTGGAACAGTGCATCTATGTTCCCTAGCACTTCCTTATCAGTGGAGAGGGAGAGGCGGTGACCTTCATCGTCCTCTGAAGCGGATAGAGCTGGAATCCCTGGGGCGGGACTCCCCATTTTTCCCCGTGGGATGAATAGACTTTATATCATGTTGGGATTCATTTTATCTCCTAACGCTTGATGCCCAGGAGTTCACACTCAGTTTTGTTGATTTCGAGAGGGCAATGATTCTGAAGCATTCTATTGACTTTTTCAGGGTTCAAACAGAAAAGAACGACTTAAACCCACAAATCCATTGTAAGATGCATCCTATTTCCAGAATGTTGAGAAGAAGGCCAATGTGTCTTTGAGCTGGGGACACAGAGTGTGGAGGGCTAAGCCGGACTCCAAGGACCTAGTCCACTGTGACTGGCCACTGTGTACCACACTGCCCTTGTTTACTGTCACGACGCAAAGTGCTTTCCAGCTTGTGACACCTGATGCGAGAGGAATCCGGGGAAGAGCCCAGCCAGCTCGTTTTCACGTGCTCACGCACACATCACACATGTGCACCAGCAACCAGAGCCTCCCAAAACCAACCTACATTTATTACTTAGACTGGGTTCTGGTCTCTTCTACTCTCTAATCTAATGCCTTAAACATGCTCTAGCATAGAATGAAGCTTTGCCTCCAGGAGACTGGCTGCGAGTTTCAGGATGGGGAGTGCTGATGGAGAAGGGACAGGTCTGAACTAAGATAGAAGTTTTTACTGAAGGGTCTCAGAATTGCAATTCGGGGGGCACAAGTTCAGGTAGCAACTCAAATTACGTCCTCCTGGGGGGCAAAAGCCAGCGGTGTTAAAGACGAAGAGGAGAGCTCGTGTATGTTGTTTACAAAGAATGTTGATCCTTGTTGGCAGCGGAAGAGGAATCCTGGCTGAACATAATTGCCTGCTAAGGCTTTCAGGGAGCAAATGCCTGATTCTGTGGCAAGTGGCATGTGTTCCTGCTTTGGAGTCCTTGGAATATTTGAGGTTTGGTCCATGGGCACATGGTTCCACCGCCTTCATGGCTTCCTGGCTCCATTTGAAAGCCCAAGTGGTGGGAAGTAGGAGACAAAAAGGATACTTGACAGAAATGGCCCTACTTCATGTCACTTTTCACGGAGCATGGGTGGCGATCCCCATATGCCCTGCCATAAAGGAGGCACCGGACCTGAAGAGTATCCTTGCTTCCGGGATGAGGGCACGCGTGGGGGCAAGACACTTGTTCATGCTCACAGTGTGTGCCTTCTGTCCAGGATGCCGGGGACCTCCTGAAAAGGGCCAAGTCTCAGATGAGACGGCTGAGAACCCAGATTTCTGAGTTGAAGTTAAAGGTTATATTTACGTGCGTCCTTCTCCCCACTCTCTTGAATCTTGAAGGCTTCCTACGGACTACCAGGGACTTCCATACAATACAGAGATGGATTGATTGATCAGTTCCTGGTCACTCAAGGCCCTCTGGACACATCTGGGGAGGGGGTTCTTGTCAGAGTGAGGGGACAAGTCAGCAGGTATCTGCCCCATTGGGCTGGCTTCCCAGCCTTCTGGCAAGGGCTTGGTGGAGCCGCTGGTGATTCTTTGCTTTTGTGAAACACTGGGAAACCTATGAGCGCTGGCCACTGTGCACAGCAGTGCCCGAGCCAAAGGGCCATGAGAGGACTCTTCAGTGATGGGAGGAAAGTAGGGAGATGCCAAGCTGCTCCATTCACCTCTTTCCACGTCCGAGACTGACACGATCGGAGGGAGAACTTTCTGTGGAATAAAAAAGGAGGCAAGAGAGCAGTGATCTTACAGTTTGCATTACACAAGACATCTCTCATACTTTTCTATTTTACACTCAGAACAGCTGTGGAATGCATGCACCTGCTGAATTCACAGGGAAATAAGACCCAGAAAGGCCATGGAACTTCCAAATGTCACACAAGCTGGACGGAATTGGGAAGAGGAAATTCTGCGAATGTGCCTCTCAGGAGCCCTGGGTCACGTTTGCAGCAGGAAGGACTGGGGTGTTAATTCCAGCAGCATTGTGAACTGAGAAGCCGCCCTGCATTTGCAGCAGGGCTGGCAAACAGTGGTTCCTCATCTGGGCTGGTGCGTGCACCTAATTTCTGAGCCATTGTCATCTGATGCAGGACGTTCACTCCAGCAAGTACACCGTCTCGGGGCGCCCAGGGAAGGAATTCGTGCCAGTTGCTGTGATAAAGCCGAGTTTGACTGTCTTGCTTCTGTGATGAAAGGAAACATGGCACTCGTGTTTCTACAGTGTACCTGAGGCCCATGACCTTCATCAGGAGACTGGAGACACCAGTCGAGGTGCTGCCGGACCCGCCCGTGCAGTCAGCAGGTTACGGAGAGCGGTGTGCGGCATGGACGCCTGTGCAGACCGCTGGGCCCCCAACTGCACCCCATCCATCCCCAAGCAAATGCTCTTCTCCGTTTCTCATCTTGGGTGGATCCATCTCTCAGGACATGTGGGTGCATAGCACAGTAAAGCCTTAAACATCCCACGGACATTGTAGGGTTTGCATCCTTTTAAGTATTTGTGAAGTGAAGGGGTTTGAGTAAGAAACGACGTCATGCTGGTATGATGCCTGATTAGGGAGATTGGGCATGCTCTGTTTGCTATTTTTACATAGAAATAAAATGTGAGAGAGATTGCACATTATCTGGGTATTCAAGACACTATTATCAAGAGCAGAAAATTAAGGAATGAGTAACATATTGGAAATAAGTTTAATACCTCTAAGACCAGTGTGAGTTGACTTTAGTGTAAGCCCAAGGATGGGAGAGCATCACCAGGAGGCGGTGGTCTGTGCTGAAGGCAGGGTCTGTGGGATGCAAGACAACTGCTCCCTTTTCTTGTGTTGTTTATGAGGGACGGTCACACATACGAACACGCACTCATGGACTTCCCAAAAAATTGAGGTGCTCTCTCACCGATTTCCAGATGAATGAGTCAACATTTTTTTAATGTATTTGTGGGGTGCCTGGGTGGCTAAGTGGCTTAAGCCTCTGCCTTGGGCTCGGGTCATGATCTCAGGGTCCTGGGATCGAGCCCCACATCAGGCTCTCTGCTCAGCAGGGAGCCTGCTTACCCCTCTCTCTCTGCCTGCCTCTCTGCCTACTGGTGATCTCTCTCTCTGTGTGTCAAATAAATAAATAAAATCTTTTTAAAAACTGTATTTGAGAATTCAACACTTGATAAAATAATTTTTATAGCGAAAGTCTGTGTTCATGTGATAGCAGTTTGCTTTTCTCATACTTTATCCCTTTCTGTGACTCACTGAACACATCAGACTTCCGATACATTAAACTCTTATAATAGGTACGTTTCCCCACCATTATGTTTATTTTTCAGAACTGCTAGGTCAATGACCCATCTCCACAGTTAAAAAAAATAGATACGGTCTTCCCAAAAAATATGATGATCCCACACAACATCAAACGCTTAGCATCTACTCTTTTAGATGTGCCGATCTCCTACAGACTCCACATGTGGGAAGTGTGTAAGTGCCCAGGAAAACATGGGAGAGGCTCAGAAGAGAACGTCTCTTCCAGTTGTGTCTATAGGTTTTCTAAGGAGCATAAATTCCATAAGAGCCCCATTAGAGATTTATCTATTATTATCAATATCCGTCTTGAAGAATGTCAAACCATATCCTTTTATCTGTTTCATTTATCAAACCTACCGCTTACATTCTGCTCTTCTTTCTGTTCTTGTCAAATAACTTTCATTTTCCAGAGACATGTAAAAAGGACCGATGTAATATGCCAAGGCAAAACACGGAGATGAGGCTTGAATTAGAATGTCAGCAATGATGCCGAAAGATTACTCCAGGGACAGCTTGTGAATAGGGAGACAGAGAAAACAGCTTGCCAGTCTGTCCAGCACCCACATCTTGCCTCTGTCATGAGAACAGGGGGGGACCTAGAGAGGCTCCTTCTACCTCTGTGGGAGGCGGGTTAACAAGTGCCCACTGTTGTTGCCCACCGAGGTCAGCTGGGAGAAGACCACCAGCCTTCTCCTAGCTAGTGGGTCAGCTGTGCCCTGTGCTCAAGAACCCTCCCAGAAAATCTGCCTCACAGATACTAATACTTACCCATAACTGGTGGTCAGTCTGGTGGTCACTTTTGGATGGGAACTCTGGAGCCTTTGCCCTTGAAGGAAGCCCCACATGCAAATGTTCCCCACAGCTGACTGGAAGAGAAACACCTGGGATTTCAGTGAACCACAGCTCACTCCCCTATGGTTCAAAATCACTTTCAACTTGTGACCCTTCATTACATTTTGTGGATTTAAATGTCTCCTATTCACATAGGTTTCTACTCTGGGAGCTAAAGGGTTTTGTTGTTATTTGTTTCTTTGTTTGTTTTGTAATAACTATTGTAATAAGATAAGGATCTTTTCTAACCTACTGGGACATTGAAAGAATTATTTAAGGAAATCGAACGACGGATAGTCTATGCATAATTAGGTGGCTGGCTAATACGGGTGATGTGTTGAGGTCCAGCTTGGCTTCTTTTGCTTTATTTGAAATAAACTGCATTTCCACCATCATCATGGTGTGTGGAAACACGACAAAGAGAAATGAGTCTTTCCTCTGATTCCTACAAAGGAGGTTTTGTAATAAATCCGAATGTCAAATGATTCCTCCATCAAACACCTCTGACGGGGTTGAGTAAGGTTGTTGGTAAACTTGTAGGATGCACTTTAGGATACACAGATCAATTTGCTGTGAAAGAGAGAGGGATGAGACTGGCTAACAAGTCCTCAGTGACTAACCTTGTGTCGGGGACACTGAGATGTTGGCATGGGCTGAACTGTGTCCCCAAAAAGATATGTTGAATTCCTCCGTGGATTTATTTGAAAATGGTGCTTTGCAGATAGGATCAAGGTAGGATGAGGCCAAAACACATTAGGACAACACTAATCCAGTGCTAGTGTCCATGGAAGAGGAGAGGAAACACGGACCTGGACACCATGTAATGACACGGGCAGAGATGGACGTGAAATGTCTGCGAGCCAAGGGATGCCAGGTTTCCCAGCAAACACTGGAAGCCAGGAGAAGGGGATGGAAGGGGCCTCCTCTAGAGCCTTGCAGAGAGTGTGGCCCTGCCAACAGCTGATATTGAACTCATCAAAGCCACGGAGCCCCCAAGCGGTCAACCCTAGAGTCTCCCAGGAAAATCATGAGTATCAGAGAACACAGTGTCCTCGACATGTAAGGAATCCCTGCCATCATCCAAGAGCTGAGATTCCTAAGTTTACAGGTCAGGAAACACAATAGAGTTCTGGCAAGATCTTTTAAATTTATTTCTAACTATATTAGGAAAAAAATAGCCATTTGCTTCTAGTCCAGTCCCCCTAGGTGGAAGCCTCAGGCACATACTTGAAGCAGTTGGGAGGTCAGTTTTCCCCTGGTAGCTATAGAAATCCAGCCCTCCCTGGGCCCTTCCTCCATGACTTGCTAAGGGCCAGGGTGACTGTCACTTTCCTGGTGACCTTCGGAGACTGGCAGCTCTGAGCTGAGCTAGAGACTGAAGACATCTTCAAGACTTCTCTGAGGGGATGCCATCCCTTCCTGGGTTTGGCCTCTTGGGGACATAGTGGGGACACTCAGCTCCTTGGGCTCCACCCAAGTCTGTCCTCTTTGTCGACCTCCCTCCACTGGAAGAGCTTTGTTCAGAGAAGTGTTGTGAGGATGCTTGCTGGAAAATAAAAAAGCCAATTAAGCCAGAATGGATGCACATACTGTGGGCTGTGTCCTCTTCCACCAGCCAGCGGCTGAAAGCCAGTGCACTGTGAAGAGGCCAAGGGCTCTGCCTCTGCTGGAAGGCTCGTCTCTTCTCACCCCTCCATCCAGTTCACTCGCCCTCCTATCAGAGGCCCTCAAGAGCACCTCGGTTGGGCAATTTCACTTCACCCCAGGAATGGCCATGTTGTTCTGCCTTTCTTTTTTTTTTTAAGATTTTATTTATTTATTTGACAGACAGAGATCACAAGTAGGTAGAGAGGCAGGCAGAGAGAGAGGAGGAGGAAGCAAGCTCCCTGCTGAGCAGAGAGCCCGATGCGGGGCTCGATCCCAGAACCCTGAGATCATGACCCGAGCCGAAGGCAGAGGCTTTAACCCACTGAGCCACCCAGGCGCCCCTGTTCTGCCTTTCTTGAGAGAAAAGGATGCTCCCTGCTAGTCATGTAGAGAATTTCACTTTTCACAGTAACGTTTTCATATCTCATATTCCAGTGGGATGTAGCATTTTCCTGCACAGATAAAGGAAACAGGAAAAGTGAATTTATTATGAAGCTAAGGAATGACAGACCAAGAGTAAAATAAGTATTTTTCTGGGATCACAACTTCTAACAGGAGAATGCACACCATCTTCTCAGTGTGGAAGCCCCTGGCATTATGCACATGTGATGGGGGGTTTGTGTCCTGTTCATGTTAGGTCACTATTGGTCACTCTACCAAAGCACAGCCTGAAAGTGGGCTGCCCGTGCCATCCAGAACTTTCCCAGTGGCAGCAGGCACCCCGGCTGTAGAAAACAAGGAGAGAACCGTGTGTTTAGATTCAATTACTCTAGTACTAAAAGCCTGAGCAGATACCCTGGGGAGTTTACATGTCCAACGTCTATGGTTCCTTCTTCATCCATCTTTCAGCCAGAAAATGACAGCTTTCTTTTATTCAAAGGTAAGTATTATATCTATAGTCGGACTTCTCTTACCTCACACCAGAGACAACACTAGCATCTGTAAAATAAATTATATATCATCCAGAGAGAACCTGGAGTACTAGATTTCACCCTTAAATTTGTATGCAGTGACCTCCATGTACCAAACCTCTACCAGAACCTCCCAGAAAGCATCTGCCCCCTCTGCTGGACCAAGCACAGAGCTCTGTGGTCGTTCTCTTACTTTCTCTCTTCTCTATTAACCAGAGAGCCTACTTTGGTGAGAAGATGTGGCCCAATGGAGCCTCCTTCCTCTGTTGCCTTCTGGGCTGCTTTTGTGCTCTTGTGCCATATGGAGTGCTTCTAGAATGTGTGCAGAGTCCTCCTTCCTCATCTGTCTGTCCAGTCCAGTACCCAGAGAAGGGCATGGGGCAAGAGGTCTGCAGGTGAGCCTGAGGTGGAATCCAGGAGAAAAGTGAACTTGGCTCACCATAGGATGCTTCTGTTCCCAATCCATGCCCTGGTTTGGTGAAGGTATTTTAAGATGTTCTACGGTGAGGATCTTAGAACAATGCAATTCTAAGACAAAGAAGGAGAAGGAGGTAGGGACCAAAGGCACCCCAAAATGTGCCACTTTAACATGCTGCTTATTTTAAGTAAGTTCTTAAGAAACAGCAAAGACACTCAGACCCTCCTCTGACCCCCTAAAAGCTGGAAGTAAATCTCCCATGTAAAAGGTCCCTACCCCTTGCAATGAAGTAAAAAGACATCTTATCACCACAGATAGGAACTTCTAAGGCAAGAAAGCTGTAGAAATGTCATCTTTTTAAAAAATTTTATTTATTTTTTAAATTTCTTTTTAGTGATCCAGAATTCATGGTTTATGCACCACACTCAGTGTTCCATGCAATGTGTGCCCTCCACAATACCCACCACCAGGCTCCCCCAACCTCCCACCCCTCCCCTCCAAAACCCTCAGTTTGTTTCTCAGAGTCCACAGTCTCTCATGGTTCGTCTACCCCTCTGATTTCCCCCAACTCCCTTCTCCTCTCATCATTATTTTTTTGTCCCTAATCTGCTACCTCTGCCCAAATTCTTTTTTTTTTTTAATTTCTTTTCAGTGTAACAGAGAGAGTCAATTATCTGCCCAAATTCTGTTTAGAATTCCTTACTAATACAAAACTAACAAATACAAAACGAAAACAAAAAAATACAAAACTTACTAATACAAAAATAACTATCATTGGGCACTACATCAAAATCTAATGATGTACTATATGGCGGCCAACTGAACATAACAAAAACAAGAAAAATAAATAAATAAAATCTCTTAAAAAATAAAAAAAATGGTCCCAAACATCTGTTTTCTTTATCTTGTTAATGGTTTACAAAGTTATTATCTCTTAAAACTGTCCACTTGGCCACATCTTTAGGCCTCAACTTTATTATTGGGCCTCTGTGGGCACATAATAAAATTTTGGGTATTTTCCTCCTGTTAACCCATCTCATGTAAATGTAATTCTTCATCCAGCTGAAAGACCTTGGAGGGCAAGGGAAGAATTTTTCCTTCCCTACAAGAAGAGAGAAGAGAAAGGGGAGGCGAAAGGGAAGAGGGGGACGAAAGACATCAACTCTTTCTCCTGATTGAGTCAAGTGCCTTCAATCCTAAAGCCATCCTCTTCAAAGTGGAGTTAATGAGGCACTCAGGAACATAGTCCTTTAAAAACCCAACACTATTCTTCAATATATTTTAATAACGATGTCTTGAAATTAGTCATCACTTTATATTTTACAAATCGCTTTTAGGTCCGAATACCGTTTGACGTTCACATCAATCTTGCAAGGTATGGAAGGCATTTTTATCATATCTGGAGATCTGGAAATTATAAGGGATTATTTCCAGATGACGCATGCAGTGTGCTGCCTGGGGACAAATCTCTAATGTATGGGGCTGGCTTGCATGTTTTCCATCACACCTACTGCCCGTGATTGTTCCAATAGCCCAACCTCCTTAACATTCTGCTTTCAATGAAATATGATTAGTGAGGATAGTTCTATAAATCACGCTCGCGTGTGAAGCGTACATATCATGGCAGGGCATTGTCCATGTTCTGCTCTTGCCAACTCATAGGGCTGTGAGAGAGCTAGAAAAACAACAACTACATTTAGATGTCATTCAAATTATAACAAAGACCAAAGAAAAGGAGCAGGTGCTCTAGGGTGACACAGGCAGGGTGTCCGTGCAGCTGACTCTGAGCCCTCGGGGCATGTATCCCCCGTCCCTCCCTAGGACTGTCCTTGCCAAGGTGCAGCATGGAGGTTGACAGTTGGCCCAGGAGCCTGCTCACATGGCCCTGCACCAGCCAGTGGCCAGCAGCTGCCTGATTAGTCCCCTCTTCCCATGACCAGCTGTAAACTGTCCTGACTGTGACTCTGGGGTTGGCGACAGGGGGTGTATGAGTGTGAGTGATGTGTTGAGAGCAGCAGTGGGGGGTATTGAGAGGGCCTGAGGATGGAAATGTGGTCCCTCACCAAAGAGTTAGATCTGCCCTTCCATGCACAGAGAGGCACAGCCAGGTCATAACTCAGAGGAAGACACGCACAGGTGCTTTGTCGAGCCTGATCAGCCGGCAGATGGCCTCAGTTGGACAGAGCTGACAAGTGACGAGGCTCCTGCCAGAAGCCAAGCCACCAGAAGCTACAGAGGAGTTAGGGACAGCAGAGGGGGAACGTAGTGAAATTAAGGAAGGTAAATTGGTGGACACGTTTACTGGCCAGATACAAGAGAAGGGGAGAAGATGGTCTGGGATGGGCCACAGATGGCTAACTAGAGTGAGTGCTGGGGGACAACCAGTCAGAGAGCTCAGCCGAATGGGGAAGATGGACTTAAATAAACATAAGACGTCCAGAAGAACTGAGTTCAAGGTGTTGGCAGGGTGTTAACCATGAATGACAGCATCTACACTCTCCAGAACCAAAGCCAAAAATGAGTCAACCCTGATTTGTAAGGTAAAGGAGAGGGGGTGCCATCAGGACAACCCAGATGATGGTCCCTCAGCCCAGAGGCTCTGACTTGGGCAGCGATGAGGAAGCAGTCTCAAACCTGCAGACACTTCAGGTTTGAGAAGGCTGTGCCTTACCAGACAGAAGTGAGCTCCAGCAACCAAAGGGACCTGTGACTCTGAAGCCCAGAAGAGAAGTGCAAGCCACAGACCCAGATTTAGAGTCAGTGCCACTAACTCTGACTTCAGTTACAAGTCTTGGAAAGCAGGAGGGATGACTCCAAGTGAGTTCGTGAAGTGAGCACAGAGGAAGGGGATGCCACCATTTAAATTTGCAAGAAGAGGCGCTCACAGGGAAACCAGGATCAAAGGGCTGGCAGACACAAAGAAGAGCAGAGTGTCATGTCCCAGGAGTGACAAAAGCAGAGAATCCCAAGCAGGATGGAGGGCTGAGCAGTGTCCACTCTAGCAAAAAAACAACAAGCACAGGGCAGGAAGATCACCGTCAGGGTTGACAGTTACAAGTCTTTGATGACATTACTGGAGGCCACTGCAGGGCCACGATGGAGCTCGCTGTGGACTGAGAAGTAAACAGAAGTGCTGGGCATAGAGAGAGAGGTCGGACAATGGAGGAATGGGAACCAGGAGGAAAGACAGAAATACACTTTCCTTTAACTCATGATGGCATTACCATAACATTTAATGGTGTCTTACCCTCCGTGACCCTGCAGATCAGGTGGGGTGGGCTGAGCCCAGGGGGTTGGGTGCATGAGCAGTGAAATCTGAGGGTCAGCAGGGAAAGAGAGATAGCAACAGACAGGGCTTCCTCATCGCTGCCCGAGTCAGAGCCTCTGGGCTGAGGGACCATCATCTGTGCTGTCCTGATGGCACCCCCCCTCCTTCACCTAACAAATCAGGGTTGACTCATTTTTGGCTTTGGTTCTGGAGAGTGTGGATGCCGTCATTCGTGGTTAACACCCTGCCAACACCTTGAACTCAGTTCTTCTGGATGTCTTATGTTTATTCAAGGCTCTGCCTGGAATAAAAGTCCTTCACCTTCATTTCCCTGCTTGATAGAAGTAGGGCAAATCAGACTTGATTTCCAGTAAGACACTCAGATATAAAAAGTCAAAGGGGAACATCAGTTGCTGTAGCAATGCAGAACACAAAACCAGCATTCTTGAGAAGATTCTCCTATTAAACATATTATGTTTTGTACCATTGCATATTTATACCACTGGAATCCAATTTTAAATCTGTAGTATTAGATTTATGTGGGCTTTAACTACATAAATTCAGAATAAGAGGGATCTAGATTTTCTATCCTTAGGACATGATTAATTATAGCCTAGACAAAAGGGGGATCAGTGGGTGTCCCAACCATCTCCTTTAGGAGGGCTTCGTAAAGAAGGATGTCAGGGTCTGACTCAGTCTTCTTCTGGAGCCCCAGTGACAATGCATTACCTTTTGCCTCCCATGCCCCATCACCAAGCCCACGCTTAGCCTCCCATCTGTAACACAAGATGTATCAGGCATCTAAAACTTGGATCTCTTACAAGAGGGAGGCAATGGACAACTTGTCGCATACACTGAAAGCAATAACCTGTGGTACCTACGAGAGAAAATTAATGCAGGAAGAAATTGATCGATCCCGTGGTGGAATCAGAATGTGATGCAATTTTCAAATGCTAATTTTAAGTGCAACAGAAGCCACCTATAAATTTCCCTTTATGACTTTTACATTCATAATTTATGTCCTGCCAAGAATCTGGTACCTGGCTATGTAGTTAGTGCTTAATGTAGAGGCTTTGAGAACAGAATTAAAGGCAGAATGCACATGCTTGACTTTTCCACCTCCAAAGCTGCCGGGATTTTTGGATCCAGTTTACAGTTCCTGAGACCAGGAATTCTGGGCTCTGTGGTTAGCAACGGAAGCTCAACAATGACCCTGCCTTGAATAGCTTTTTTTTTAAATTTATTTTTATTTCTTTTCAGCGTAACAGTATTCATTGTTTTTGCACCACACCCAGTTCTCCATGCAATAAGTGCCCTCCCTAAAACCCCTCCAGGCTCTCCTAACCTCCCACCCCCCCGCCCCTTCACAACCCCTCGGGTTGTTTTTCAGAGTCCATAGTCTCTCATGGTTCACCTCCCCCCCAATTTCCCTCAACTCCCTTCTCCTCTCCATCTCCCCATGTCCTCCGTGTTATTTGTTATGCTCCACAAATAAGTGAAACCATATGATAATTGACTCTCTCTGCTTGACTTATTTCACTCAGCATAATCTCTTCCAGTCCCGTCCATGTTGCTA
>PISX010031433.1:0-17404 GCA_004024625.1 Mellivora capensis
TGTCAGTTGTCTTTTGGTTTTGTTGACTGTTTCCTTTGCTGTGCAAAAGCTTTTGATCTTGATGAAATCCCAATAGTTCATTTTTGCCCTTGCTTGAGAGTTTTTATCATGAAAATTATTGAAGTTTGTCAAATACTCTCTCTGCATCTATTGAGATGATCATATGGTTTTATCTTTAATTCTGTGAATGGGGTTTATCACATTGATTGATTTGCAGATGAACCATTCTTGCATCCCAGGAATAAATCCCACTTGAACATGGTGTATGATCCTTTTAATTTGATGTTGAATTTAGTTTGCTAGCATTTTGTTGAGAATTTTTGCATCCATATTCATCAGGGCTTTGGTCTGTTGCTTTCTTATAATATCCTTATCTGGCTTTTGTATCAGGGTAATGCTGACCTGAGCTTGAGTGTATTCCTCCTTTTCAAAATTTTGGATGAGTTTGAGAAATATTACCATTACTTCTTCTTTAAGTGTTTGGCAGAATTCATCAGCAAAAACTAGGTTTTTCTTTGTTGAGAGGTTTTTCATTACTCATTCAGTCTCATTCATTATTGGTCTGTTCAGATTTTCTGTTTCTACATGATCCAGTCTTGGTAAGTAGTACTCTTCTAGGAATAGATATATTCTAAGTTATCCAATTGGTTGACAAATAATTATATATTAATAGTCTTTTATAATCCTTTGTGATCTCTGTCTGTCAAATAAATAGATGAAATCTTTAAAAAAAAAAAAAGAATACATGCTTATGTTGTCAAATGCTTTTTCTGCATCTATTGAGAAAATCATATGGTTCCTTTCCTTTGTTTTTTAATTAATGCGGTGATTGATTTGTAAATATTGAACCATGCTTGCAGCCCAGGAATAAATCCCACTTGATTGTGGTGAATAATTATTTTAATGTACTGTTGGATTCGATTTGCTAGTATCTTGTTTACATCCATGTTCATCAGGAATATTGACCTATAATCCTCCTTTTTAGTGGGGTCTTTGTCTGGTTTGGAAATCAAGGCAACGCTGGCCTCATAGAATGAATTTGAAAATTTTCCTTCCATTTCTACTTTTTGTAACAGTTTTGGAAGAATCGGTATTAATTCTTCTTTAAATGTTCTGTAGAATTCCCCTGGGAAGGCATCTGGCCCTGGAGTTTTGTTTATTGCAAGATTTTTGATTACTGATTCAATTTCTTTGCTAGTCATGGGTCTGTTCAAATTTTCTATTTCTTTCTGTTTCCGTTTTGGTAGTTTGTATATTTCTAGGAGTTGGTCCATTTCTTCCAGATTGCCCAGTTTGTTGGCATATAATTTTTCATAATATTCTCTTATAACTGTATTTCTGTGGTGTTGGTTATAATCTCTCCTCTTTCACTCGTGATTTTATTTGGGTCCTTTCTTTTTTCTTTTTGGCAAGTCTAGCTAGGGCTTTATCAATTTTATTAATTCTTTCAAAGAACCAGCTTCTACTTTTATTGATCTGTTCTACTGGGGTTTTTTGGTTGTTTCTATATCATTTATTTCTGCCCTTATCATCATTATTTCTCTTGTGCTGGCTACAGGCTTTATTTGCTGTTACTTTTCTAGCTCCTTTGTGTGTAAGTTTGATTAGGTTTTGTATTTGAGACTTTTCTTGCTCTTGAGGTAGGCCTGTATTGCTAAATAATTCCCTCTTACGACCACTTTTGCTTCATCCCAAAGGTTTTAGACTATTGTGTTTTCATTTTCATTTGCTTCCATGTATTTTTTTTTAATTTCTTCTTTAATTTCCTGGTTAACTCTAACTTCCATATATTTGTGGTCTTTCCAAGTTTTTTCTTGTGGTTGACTTCAAGTTTTCATAGCATTGTGGCCTGAAAATATGCATGATATGATTAGTCTTTTTGTACTGATTGAGGCCTGATTTGTGACCCCATATATGATCTGGAGAATGTCCCATGTGCATTTGAAAAGAATGTGTATTCTGCTGCTTTAGGAGGAAATGTTCTGAATATATCTGTTAAGTCCATCTGATCCAGTGTATCATTCAAAGGCATTGTTTCTTTGTTGATTTTCTGCTTAGATGATGTGTCCATTGCTGTAAGTGGGGTGTTAAAGTCCCTTACTATTATTATTTTATTACCAATGAGTTTCTTCATATTTGTTATTAATTGATTTATATATTTGGGTGCCCCCAGGTTGGGGACATAAATATTTACAATTGTTAGTTAGAAGATTTTTTTAAATTTCCCTTTTTATTTCTTCTTTGATCCATTGGTTGTTGAGGACTGTGTTTTTAAACTTCTACGTATTTGTGAATTTTCCAGCTCTCTTCCTGCTGTTGATTTCTAGTTTGATACCATGTGGTTAGAAAAGACACTTGATATAACTTCTGTCTTCCTTAGCTTGTTGAGAATTATACTGTAGCCTTAAATATGATCTGTTGTTTGAAATGTTTCATGAAGACTTAAAAAGAATGTGTATTCTGATGCTGTTTCATGGAATGTTCTTTATATGTCTGCTATGTACATTTGGTTTATTATGTTGTTCAAATCCATTGTTGCCTTATTGATTCTCTGCCTGGATGATATAACCATTTTAGAGAGTATGGTATAAAAGTCCCCAACTATTATTGAACAGCTATTAATTTCTTCCTTTATTTCTGTTAGTATTTGCTTCAACATTTAAGAGCTCCAAAGTTTGGTGTACAGATATTTATAATTATTATATATTATTGATTAATATTTATAATTACATATTATTCTATGATATGATGACCTTTGTCTCATGATTATATTTAGCTTAAAGTCTATTTTGTCTCATATTAGTGTAACTATCTCTGCTTTCTTAATTTTTTACTGTTTTATAGATCATGTCTCCTTTTCTCTCTTGTTGTCTTTGTGATTTTATGACTTAAATGTCTTTATGACTTATTGTAGCAGTATGACTTAATCCTTTATTAAAATTTTGTGTATCTACTACATTCTTTGTGGCTCACATAAAATATGTTTTAACATCTTATTTAAAGCAGATAACAACTTCAATACTGTACAGAAACTCTATACTTTTACTTCTTCTCCCTTCCTCATATTTCAGGTTATTGATATTACAATTTACATCTTTTTATATTATGATACAATAACAAATTATTTTAGTTATTGTTATTTTAATGCATTTGTTTCTTAACTTTTTAATTAGAGTTATAAGTGATTTATAACACAATCATTACAATATTAGAGAATCTGGCTTTGAATTTATATTTACATCTGTTGGTGAGTTGTATACATTCATGTTTTTATGACATTAATTACATTCTTTTCTTTGAGCCTGAAAAATGCCCTTTAACATTTCTTCCAAGACAGGTTTAATGGTGAACTCTTCAGCTTTTGTTCTTTGAAAGTCTTTATCACTTCTTCATTTCTAAAAGACAGCTTTGCTGGGTATAGTATCCTTGATTAACTTTTTTTCTTTGAATATTTTGAAGAAATTAGTCCACTTTCTTCTGGCCTGCAGTTCCTTTTTTTTATTTTTAAGATTTTATTTATTCATTTATTTGAGAGAGAGAGATCACACACAAGCAGAGAGGCAGGCAGAGAAAGAGGAGGAAGCAGGCTCCCTGCTGAGCAGAGAGCCCGATGTGAGGCTCAATCCCAGGACCCTGAGATCATGACCTGAGCTGAAGGCAGAGGCTTTAACCCACTGAGCCACCCAGGTGCCCCTGGCCTGCAGTTTCTGCTAAGACATGTGCTTATAGTCTTACAGGGTCTCTCTTTTGTGTGAGAAGTTGCTTTTCTCTTGCTGCTTCCCAAATTCTCCCTTTGTCTTTGATTTTTTTATAATTTAATTATGATGTGTTTTATAGTTACTCTTTTTGGATCCAACTTATTTGGGATCCTTTGGTCCTCAAGAATCTGGATGTCCATTTCTCTACCCAAGTTTGGGATATTTTCAGCCATTATATTTTCAAATAGACTTTTTGCTCTTTTTCTTCTCCTTCTAGCATTATCAGTATGCACATATTTCACTTGATGCTGTCTCATATACACCATAGACTTTTCCCCCTTTATTTTGTTCTTCTTCTTCTTCTTTTTTTTTTTTTTCTCTTCCCCTATTAATGCCTCTGGGTAATTTCAAATGACTTGTCTTTGAGTTCACTAATGCTACTATTTGGTTGAGTCTACTACTGAAGTTCTCTATTGAATTCTTCAGTTCAGTCATTGTATTGTTCATCTCTAGAATTTTTGTTTTCTTTATTTTATGGTTTCTATTTGTTAGATTTCTCATTTTGTTCATACATTGTTTTTATTATTTTATTTGTCTATTTGTGTGTTCTTCACTGAACTTCTTTAAGATGATTATTCTAATTTTTTTGTAATAAAGTCCATAGAATTCCATTATTCTGGTATCAGTTATTGAAGTTTTATTCATTTCCTTTGTCATTGTCATCTTTACTTGATTCCTTATGGTCCTTGTATTCTTGTACTGGTATTTGCACTTTTGAATAAGCGGTCCCTTTTCTAGACATTATAGGTTTATTTTGGCAAGGAAAGACCTTCACCAGTCTGCTTAGCTGACTGGTTAACTAGTAATATTTAGCTGACTAGTTAACTGGTAGCATTTGTGGACAGGCATAGCTTACTGTTGAGGTCTCCAGTTGGGCAAGGGCCCTACCCGTGATCTGAGGTTAGGGAAGGGTTGTCACTGGATGTTTTCTGCAACTGAGTGATCCCACTGACTGGGCATCATTTTCAAGTGAGGCCAGAGAATATGCACCCTGGTTGGGTAGGGGAGCTGATAGGCTGAGGTCTCAAGTTATATTCCCTGGCAAGGCAATATCTCTGACTGGACTCTGTAGTCAGGCCAGGTCTCATGTTGTGCACCCTAACTCAATAGTGCTATTGGCTGAACTCCATGTTCAGAGACCACAAGCATGGCTTCACAGTTGGACAGACCCACAGGCTGTGCCCCAGGTTTGTATAGAGTCACAGGCTATGCTTCAGGATTACTTGGGCCACAGACTGTGCCCCTCTGTTGGGTAAGGTCACTTGCCAAGCTTTCTGATTAAGTAGGTTCTTCAGCTCTATCTCAGTGTTAGCTGGGGCTGAAGGCTATATGTTCCATGGTTGGGTGGATTTACTGTCTAAGCTTTTATTAGGTGCGGCTGAAGGCTATGCTTTGTAATTGGATAAGGCCACTTGCTGGGTTTCTTGCCTATACAAAGTTGCAAGCTGTGTTTAGTAATTGTACAGGGCCACAAGATAGATTTTGCTGCTGGGTAGACCTGCTGGTTGGGCTTCACAGTGGGGCAGTACTTTAAGCTGGGTTCCAAGGCTTCCCATGACTGCTGTTCAGGTTCTGTGGTCATTCCCAATATTTTGGCAGGACTGCTGGCTTGACTGCCTGCCTGAGTAGAGTTATAGCATGGACTCCATAACTGTCCAGGTTCTATGGCTAGGCATAGTGGGATGGAAGTATGTGGTTAGCTGTTAGGCAAGGTTGCAACTCAGGGCCATATAATGGGCTCCACAGCAGGTATGACCCTTTGGCTGGGGACCCAAATCATGCAGAACCCTCAGCCAAACTCCCAACCAGACAGAGAGACCAACTCAGCTCTGTGGAAGTTCAGAATCACTGCCTGAGATCTAGGGGAGTGCTTCATCCTCACCCACAGGTTCTGGGATTTTCACAATTGTGGTCTTTTATGTGGATATTTGCTAGTTGGTCTTCTTCTGAGGATGGCTAAATTCAGGAATGACTTATGTCACTATCCTGATGATGTCACCTCAGCTATGGAACTTCTGTCATAAAGTATTTGAAGGGGAACATTTTGTGTTGTCTCAAACTTACTTTGAATATTTCTGACATTATTCCTATAGAGTAATATCCTAACTCTAGAATGACATAAGAAATCCTTTGCAGGCTAATTTAAGCTATCAGTATCTGATCTCAAATTGTAGTATTACTTCAAGGGAAGTTCTAAATGTCACATTGGACAGATTCTCTAACCACAGAGCAAATATAAGATGTAAATAAATAATGAGAACATCTTGTCTCTTACTTAAATCCTTAGTTTATGATATTTGCTATATTCTTCTGGATATGGCCTCTCTGGATAGTTTACTTTTTTATTTTACTGTTCATCTTCCTTGCCTCACATCTTTAAATATGAGATCTTCCCCAACACTATTCTCTTTATTTCTCTAAGTATTCTTGCCTTTGAAGATATTCTTATATCGTGGGAGTCATCACTTATGACCTTCCCAGAAAATGATTTTTCTTTTTGCCATATCATGGGAGTCTTACTTAGCCTTTGAAAGATAGTTCCTGCCCCCAGTAATCTCAATTACATTTCTAAGAATTGAGAAGAAGCTCTATCTGGAAGAATAGAACAAATACCATAAATGAATCACAAATTGGCTGTCTTACCATTACATCATTTACCAATAATTTTGATTCCTTTAGCAATAATCAAGAATAATGCCATCTCACCTCTTCCCCAAAATAATAAACAACTGTACCAGTGTACTTCAACATAACAGTTAAAGTTTGAAAGTGATCCCAAAACATTGCCTATTTTTCAGCAATTGGCAAATTGAGTCTTTTTTCCCTCTTGTTTTACGTAAGTGGTTAAGTGCCCATTTCTCCTCTGTCTTGCCCTCTCAGTCCTGGAAAACTATGATAGGTGTTCCACTGCAGCAAATACAAATCATTAGAGAATCACACCTCCCTCCCAATTATCTTCAAACTATTGGTCCAGCCTGACCAACAGAATTTCACTTATATTTCCTCATCGGATCCTTCCAATAATCTAGTGATGCTTTATTTTCCCTACTTTACAACTGAAAACAAAACAACAACAACAACAAAACAGGCTCAGAGAAAGCTAAGAATATAGCAGATGGCAGAGGTGGCTCTGTCTAGTTCTTTTATTATGACTTCTGTTCCTCTAAGCCACACCACATGAAGTAACCAGGCTTGGGCTTATATTTCACCTTTTTGGAGTTCTTTATATTTTCCATCTTTTTTAGAGGACTCACCATGGCTGGACTCACAGAGAAGCCAAGTGACAAATGCTGAAGAATTGTGATTATATTTCTGAGAATTCTTATCAAATTCATTTTTGTATGAGAAAATCATTAACCATTAACAATTATTAATACTTTGGCATGGATTTTTTTCAATCACTGAGCCTATTTCCCCAGCAGAACACTAAATGTTGGTGGGGAGAACAAAACTAAGAAAAAGAAGGGCCTAGCCATGCCATAGGATAATAGACACAAGTCCCAGGAGGGGATGATGCAGCATGACAGCTGGTGATGGGCAGAACAGAGATGAAAAAAGGGGCTCAAAACAAGACATGGAAAAATGATAAACACAGATTTCATCTGCTTCATAATTTTTCCCAGGAACAATCTTGCCTCATACACATCTTTGGTGCCTTTTTTAGTAACAACACATGTGTGTTTCTTTTTTATTCTTTTTGTTGTTCTCCTTGGAATTTTAAATGCCTTTCAGCTCATAAACTCAATAAAAATACCATGGCACATTTTTTCAAAAGAATTTTATGATCCAAGGAACTATTGCTTAATCATACAGCCTGATGTTGGATTTATTTTTCACTTTAAAAAATTCTTCTTTAAGCAATGTCACTAAGAAGCTACCTATTCTTAAAAAAATAAACAAGAAAGAGAATGAGAAAAAGAAATAAAACTTGTTTTTCAAGGAAAGATATGTTTTTCTTTCCAGAAGATTGGAAAATGAGAACTAGATTGAAAAATAAAGCAAGGGAATCATCAGTAACAAATTCCCAAATCTAAAATGTAGACCTCTTTGAACAGAATTTTAGTATGTATATTTTATGCTTGAATTACGTGCTAAAGTGTTCAGTTGTCTAAATGTATAACACTGTATGGGAAAAGAATTTGGAAACATCTGAGAAGAAACATTTGCCTGACTTATGGTCTGTCACCCATTTCTTTAAAAATCTATCACTGTAGTATCTAACATCTAAACAGATGTGAAAGTATGGGAGTTAAAAGTTGAATATATAAAAATGAAATTGTCTTCTTTTGTTCTGTTAGGACAAAACTTGGTTGGATTTATTGAAGTGTGATTTTTCCCATTTGTATAGAACAATACGATCATTGTTAATAGGGGACTATCTTAAAACATGAAACCAAGTAAGGCTTAGAAGCTTTCTCAATAGAATCTTTAAAAGCAAAGTCAGAGAGATGCGAGGACTTATCAATAGTTAAAAAGAATGATAAAGATATACGTGACTCTTGTTTTTTGGGGTAATTTTCCAGGAAACCCTGAAAAATAGTAACTTTGGAAATTTGAGGTCAGTGGCATTAGGGAGTAAAGGACTTATTTAAATCTTTATTTTCTGAATGATTTTTATGACTCTGGTCTTAGGCTTGTTTGTTCTGAACTGTTGTGTCATAAACCAACACAGAAATAGAAAGAACTCTGCACTGACCATTATGCAAGAATTGCTCTGCCACTATCCCTGCTCTACTACTAAAGAGCTGTACATTGTTGGGTGAGTCATTCTTTGGTTTCTCAGTTTACACATTACACATAAAGGGAGCTATGCAGAACCTCCCAGGATGGCTGTGTCAGGAAGGGATGCTGAATGGGCAGGAGTGTTCTTCTATTATTAGGTGAGTCAGAAAAAATAATCTTTGTATATATATCTAATATATTGCCTTCTGTACAGGCTTTCTTTGGAAGAAAAGGCTCTATAGCTTTAAAAGAAATAAAAAGGGGGATTGGCTTGGATGTTCCTAAATTTGTATTAGCCTTACAAATGGTGACTCTGTAAAATGTATTTGTCCATTCAATAATTCAACAAAATTTTGGAGTACTTTCTATGAACCAAGAACTCTGCTAAGCAGTGGGGATCAAGGGGAACAAGATGAGCAATATTCCTAATCTCAGATTTTATAATATTATGAGCACTGACCATAGACTAGATCATTGCAAGTAGTGATAAATGCAATGATGGTCATAAACAGGGTGATGAAAAAGAATAGCTGGTTAAGGGAAGAGAAGCCTGCTTCCAACAGAGCATTGAGGGAAGACTTTTCTGGATCAGGAAAGATTAAGTTGAGACCTGAGGAATGAAAAAGAACCAGCCCTCCAAAGAACTTTGGGAGATTACTCAAGGTAGATGGAAAAACAAGGGCCAAGATGTGGAAGTGAGATTGGTCTAGGTATTTCTGGAAAACTTAAAGGAAGCTAATCACAGTTGCAGCATAATAATTAGTCAAAAGTTGTTTGAGATGAGATTGAAGAAATAAATAGGAAGCAGATCATGAAGGATTATTTAAATCATGTAAGAAGTTTGGGTTTTATTCAAAGTATAGTAAAAAGGCATTGAAAGGTTTCAAGCAGAAGAGGAACATAGTCTGTTATGTTATAAGGTATATAGGATTATATGTTATATAGTTATATAGGAATCACTATATAACTTGTAAACTTTGTTTAGTATATCTAATGTTTTTTTTTGTTGTTGTTGTTGTTTTTAAAGATTTTATTTATTTATTTGTCAGAGAGAGAGCGAGCACAGGCAGACAGAGAGGCAGGCCGAGGCAGAGGGAGAAGCAGGCTCCCCGCCGAGCAAGGATCCCGATGTGGGACTCGATCCCAGGACGCTGGGATCATGACCTGAGCCGAAGGCAGCCGCTTAACCAACTGAGCCACCCAGGCGTCCCTAGTATATCTAATGTTATTGGCTATCTCAATGGATACAATAAACCCCGGGGGGTTTAAACAATAGAACAAAGTAAATTTGAATTGCAAGAGCATGTTATATACAAAGATAATTCAAAGAGGGAGAGAATGGCCTTTTCAACAAAAGGCACTAGAACATGTAGAAATCTGCATACAAAAGAATAAAGTTGGACCCTTCCTTATACTACACACAAAAATTAACTCAAAATGGGTCTTACACTGAAATTTAAGAACTAAAACTATAAGTGTCTTGAAAGAAAACATAGAAGTAAATCTTCATGACCTTGATTTATGCAAAGTTTTCTTGGATAACACCAAAGTACAAATAACAAAAGAAAAAATAAATTGGACTCCATTAAAATTAAAAGTTCCATACTTCATAAAACACCATTAAGACAGTGAAAAGACACCTGTGGAAGGGGAGAAAAATCTTTGCAAATCATATATGATAATGGACTTGTATCCAGAATATATAAAGAACTTTTCCAACTCAATAGTATAAAGATAAACGAATTGAAAAATTGGCAAAACATTTAAACATATGTTTCTCCAAAGAAGATATATAGTTACCCAATAAGCAATTGAAAGGATGATCAACATCATTACCTTTAGAAGAATGCAAATAAAACCACAATAAGATACCACTTCACTTGACTAGGATGGTTATAATAAAAAATTTTTTTTTAATTTTTCAAAAAAACAGAAAATACCAAGTGTTGATGAGAATGTAAATATACATTGTTGATGGGATATAAAATGATGTGGCCACTTGGTAAATCAATTTGGCAGTTTCTCAAAATGTTAAACATGGAGTTACTATATGACCCACCAGCTCTTTTCCTAGGTATAGACCCAATAGAAGTGAAAACAGGGTTCAGACAAAGACTTGTACATAAATGTTTATAGCAGCATTTTTATGATAGCCAAAAAATGGAAATAACCACAATGATAATCAACTGATGAATTAGTAAATGTATATTAATAAATGTAGTATGTCCATGCAATGGACTATTACTTAGCAATGCAAAGAAATGATATACTCATTCATACATGCTATAACTTTGATGAACCTTGAAAACATTATGCTTAGTGAAAGCAGCCAGTCAAAAGACACCACATATTGTATGACATACCCCAAATAAGGCAAATCCGGAAAGACGGAAAGTAGGTTAGTGGTTGCCCAGGGCTGGAGGTTGGGAGGGCAGTGCAGTGGTTGGGAGAAAATGGGAAATGACTACTTATGGGCACAGGATTTCTTTTGGGGCAGTGAAAATATTGTAAAATTGATTGTGGTAATGGTTGCACAATTCTGTGCCTATGTACTAAAAATCATTAAATCGTCCACTTTAAATGGGTTCATAATATGGAATGTGAATTATATCTCAAAGTTGTTTAAAAAATAGATGTGGTGTGTTATTTTGAAGACAGTATGGCTATTCCCACATATTTAAAGTAATAGACTGGAATCCCAACTCCTTCTATTTTATGAGTAGGCTCGACCCACTATTCTTTGTCAACATGACATTTATAAAAAAATATTCTTATTTTTATAATTGTTGAGGAAATCTATTAAAACATGCACATTTAAAAATTGTTCCTATTTTTCCATTCTGCCCCATAAGCTTGTTAATACACAAATGGGTTGCAATGGGTCTGCTAACTTTTAATAGCCAACATTTTAGAGCAAGATATTTCTTGTGCATTTCATAACAAGCACTAAAATAAACCAGCCTAATATCAGTGAAAGTTTTATGCCACCTGCCCCCCAACCCCTGCAAAAAGAGAAAACCTGTCTTTGAAAGAAAAAAAAAATGTGGACAAAAGAACTAGGGGAAACCTTTCTGATTATAATGTCAGAAGAAAATACAATATAGAATACAGTCAACCGGGGTGCCTGGGTGGCTCAGTGGGTTAAGCCTCTGCCTTCGGCTCAGGTCATGATCTCAGGGTCCTGGGATCGAGCCCCACATAGGGCTCTCTGCTCAGCGGGGAGCCTGCTTCCCCTACTCTCTCCGCCTGCCTCTCTGCCTACTTGTGATCTCTGTCTGTCAAATAAATAAATAAAATCTTTAAAAAAGATTTTTAAAAATCTTTTAAAAAAAAAGAATACAGTCAACCCTCTTTTTCACATACAATATGTTCTTCAAGTGTACAAAAGTTTACTGTGCAAAATGTTTCAAGTAGATCCATATGCTACATTTCTTAGAACCTAAAAGTTTCAGTAGCGTAAAAATATCTCACTACTCTACACCTTTTATTCATAAACTTTGGTTTATGAACTTTATGCTTTTTAAGATGTTATTTCTTTACAAATGGACATCAAGTAGACTAGGTTACTGTCTGATTAAGACTAAATAAAAATGATAGAATGGGCATGCATTCTATCATTCTTTTGTTTATTAAGTAATTAAGTATGTATTAAGCGTCAATTATATGCCAGGCACTGTTCTAGGTACTAATGTTATAGCAATAAACAAAACAGACAAGTTCCCTGCTGTCTTGGAACATACACTGTAGCGTGGGTAGGCAATGTGATAGTGACAAGTGATAGTGATATCACTGATAGTGATAAGTGCTGTGAAAAAAATAAAACATGGTAATGGATGAATTAGGAATGGATTAGGTATAGGCTATTTAAGATTGAGGTGGTCACAAAAGGGCTACCTAGGGTTACACTGAGCCAGATACCTAAAGATAAGAAGCCAGTAGTGTGAATATCTAAGAAAAAGCTTTCTAGGCAGAAGGAACATCTAACACAGATGCCCTACGGCAGAAAGGACATTTATTAGATGCACTATTAGAAAGGGGGAAATGTGGCCAAGTAGCTAGAATGTAGTAAGCAACTGGAAAACATGATGCCAGAGAAATAGAAGGTGCCAGATTATGTGGAGGATTGCAGACCATGATAAGAGGTTTGGAGATGATTCTGATTTCAGTGAACAGCCACTCGGAAGGTTTTAAACAGGGAGATGTGTTTGATTAACGTTGTTAGTGATGATTTGGGGTATTTTGAAGAAACAGATCTGAGGATAAAAGTGAATTTAGAAGGCTGTGGCAGCAATGTAAATGAAAACTGGTGTGGTGGTTTGGAATGTAAGGGGGCAATAGAGATAATGAATAGTGATCCCATTCAAGACGTATTTTGGAGATAGAGTCAACTGGATTTGCTAATTGTTTAGATGTTGAGAAAGAGGAAGAAAATTATAAAGAATAAATCCTGGTTTTTAGCTGGAGTAACTGAATTGGTAATCATACTATTAAGTGTAGTATGGGGCTACAAATTGGTACTTACACAGGTGCAAATACATGATACTATTTTTGGTTCATCTGGTTTTCCTCACAAGCTATAAGTTACTGATTAGTGAGGAGTTATTGAAGGGTTGGGGGAAAATAAAATTTTTTTAAGATTTTACTTATTTATTTGAGAGTGAGCAAGGGAGAGAGAGCATGAGCAGGGGGAGAGGCAAAGGGAGAGAGAGAGAAGCAGACTCCCCTGCTGAGCAGGGAGCCTGACACAGGGCTCCATCTCAGGACCCTGGGTTCATGACCTGAGCCAAAGTCAGATGCTTAACCGACTGAGCCACCTAGGCGGCCATGGAAAATAAATTTTTAAATCCAATTCAGCTGAAAGCTTAAACAATTTATTCCTATAAATTAGTAGTCTCTGTAGATAAGACTCAGACTCTTACAATACCATTTCTTAAATTTATCAGTTCTCAACCTCCCTCTTTTATTCCTTCCCATTAGAGAGTCTGAATGTCTGCTGATGGTAAGGGTGAAGAGGTCTTTGTTCTAGATGCAGGTGTTATTCATAATGATAGGGACATGGTAACACCCCTTGTCAATTTGCTTACCGCCTACCCTGCTGGCCTGTGATGATGACATCTGTAGCTAGTAGTTTTCATTTCTTTTGGGGGAGGGGGTGTTTCCTCTGAACTTCCACTAATCTGCAGATCCCTCTCAGGTCTTTTGGATTCTCATCCAGTTCTAGCCCAGGAAATCTGCCTGTCAGCCCTTATAGCAGAGGCCCGTCTTTCTAGAGTAATGACCACTTCCCCCCCACACACACACCCACACACACACATACACAAGCTCCCCAGGTGTTTCTAAGTTCCTGTCTACATTATAGAGGAATCAATGAGTAGCTTGGGAAAATTTAGCAAATATTCCTCATTTTTATTTTCCTGAGCATCCAAATTGACATGGCCATAAACCAAGTGAAACCCAAGAGAAGGTACCTTTCCTGGGTTCTGAAGTGGTAGTAGGAACAAGGGTTTCACTTTGCCAAAACTCAGGAAGAGGAAAATCTGAACATCTATGTCTCTCCCTCTCTCTTTGCCTTCATGCATATTCCTGAAATCAATAGGGAAAGGAAAAAAAAACTGGCCTTCTCTGTATTTCCCCTATGTCATATCCTCATCCTTCTATAATCTAGTAAAGGCCTTAGAGTTCTATTGGAAACTGTGTCTTCTCTATAATATAGAACAGCTTGTGTGCTGGGTACTCCAGGCTCAACTTGGGAATTTAAAAGTTGCAAACAATGAAAACAGAAAAATTTTCTCTTAATACATTCAGCCCTTTGGCAAATGAACCCCTCAAGCTGAATAGGGTAAATTAAAGTCTATGTATTCAAAAAGGCAAAATAGAAAAGGAATTTTAATAATTTTCAAAATACTGCCCCATTATAGCAGAGATGGGGAAGACAAGGAGAGACAAAGTTTAGGAGTTTGAGGAGGGAATTCAGGGTTCAGTTTGGGACACATAAAGTTTGAGATGCCTATTAGAAATTCAAAAAGATGTCAGTAGGTGGGAAGATCAGGTCATTGGTGCTGTCAGGAGAGGTGACATAACTTTAGGAATCATTAGTCTATCAGGAGATAAAGAGATGTTATAAGTAAGTAGAAAATTTGAGAAGCATGCTGCCATGTAAACAAATGTTTTAAAAAGTTGTAAGAATGGAAAACAGTTTCAGATAAAATGAGCCACTGGATTATTGGATGTGGCTATTTGAAGGTCAGTTGTCCAAAAGGAGGCAATTTCAGAGTTGTGGTAAGAACAAAAGCCCAAATGAAGACGGAAAGAGAAGTAAGGAAATAGTGACAATGAGCATAAACAAATCTTTCAAAAAGCTTTGCAATGATGGGGAAGCAAAAACGGAACTAGAAAAGTACCTGAGAAATTGAGTGAGTGAGTGAGTGAGTGAGTGATTGAGTGGATAGAAAGGGAGGGAGGGACATGAGGTCAAGGAAGGAGTTTTCTCAAATGAGTGCTATCCAGCATATTTAATTGCTGTTGGAAGTGATTCAGTTAAGAGAAAAAATTGATAGTGCAAGTGTAGGAGAAGGCCTTGAAGAGGACATGGGGTTTAGATCCAAGTGAGGAGCTGGCCTCAGATAAGAAACAGGGAAACTTTTTCCTTCATCGGAGAAGGGAAACAATATGTGCGCACATAAGGAGGTATGTCGGTACATTGGGTGTTGGGAAGAAATTTCTCTTTCTTGATTGCTCCTGGTCTCAGTGCAGTATGAGGCAAGGTTATTAACTTGAAAATGAGGTGAGAATGGAAGTTTGAAGAACGTGCAAGCCATCTTTTATACACATTTTTGAGACTTAAATTTGTCATATTTTTATATTACCTACAAATTGTGATTAATATTTAAATATATAAACACAATGATGTGTAAACTGCTTTGTTGGTTGGCAGATGGCATTGCCACACAGTAGTATCAGCTGACAGCTGGGTATTCGAGTTCAGTGCAGTTATGGAATGTTGATATAATAAAGGGACTTATGAATTCCCTCTCCTACAAGTATTGCAACAAAGGCCTAACATTTTTAAGGATTGTAACCTTAAGTCACATAACTACAAATTAAAGAAAGAAAAAAGATAATCTCAATAGATGAAACAAAAAGTATTTATAAAAATTTAATATCCATGTTGACTGTCATACGAAATGGTGAAACTTCAAAGATATGAGCAAAGATCACCACTGTTCAGTATTTCTATTCAACATTTACTCAGAGACCCAGCCAGTATAATAAAATAAGAGAAATAATCTACAGATAAATTATTAGAATTAGTGAGATTTTAGCAAGATGTCAAATATAAGAATATACACAGATATAGATTCCATTCCTCTTCCCCAGCAACAGAAAACTTTAAAAAATACTATTATTGGAAAACAGTGTAGAGATTCCTTAAGAAATTAAAAAATAGAGCTACTCTATGACCCTGCAATTGCACTGCTGGGTATTTACCCCAAAGATACAGAGGTAGTAAAAAGAAGGGTCATCTATACCCCAATGGCCATAGCAGCAATGGCCACAATTGCCAAAGAGCCAAGATGCCCTTCAACAAACAAATGGATAAAGCAGATGTGGTCCATATATAAAATGGAGTATTATGCCTCCATCAGAAAGGATGAATACTCAACTTTTGTATCAACATGGACGGGACTGGAAGAGATGATGCTGAGTGAAATAAGTCAAGCAGAGAGAGTCAATTATCATATGGTTTCACTATTTGCAGAACATAAGGAATAACATGGAGGACATTAGAAGAAGGAAAGGGAAAGGGAATTGGGGGAAATTGGAGGGGGAGACGAACCAGGAGAGACTGTGGCCTCTGAGAAACAAACTGAGGGTTTTGGAGGGGAGGAGGGTGGGGGTTGGGTGAGCCTGGTGGTGGATATTAAGGAGAGCACGTATTGCATGGAGCACTGGGTATTGTGCATAAACAATCTCGAAACATTGAAAAATAAAATAAAATTACAAAAATAAATAAATAAAAATACTATTTATAATACAACCAACAACCAAATTAAACCCCTAGGAATAAATTTAACAAAAGACTGAGGGTTTTGAAAGGGATGGGGGTTGGGTGAGCCTGGTGGTGGGTATTATGGAGAGCACGTATTGCATGGAGCACTGGGTGTGGTGCATAAGCAATGAATTTTGGAACACTGAAAAAAATTAAATTTTTAAAAAATCTAACAAGATTTGTAAAGTTTTCTTGAAAAAAAATTTTTATTAACAAAGACCTAAATAAATGGAGAGATATTTTAGATTCATAGATAGGTGGACTCAATATCAAAAAATTATCAACTCTCCCCTAAATTAGTCTATAAATCCAATATGGTTTTAGTCAAAATCCCATAAGAATTTTTTATAGGATTTGATTGATGAAAAGTGATTTTAAAAGGAATGTGGAAGAACAAAGGACTGATATCAAGACAGTTTTCAAGAACAGGTTGCAGGAGGTGGGAGAACAGTGGTGTGTGAAAGGGAGAACTTGCCCTACCTGATATCATAACTTATTATTAAAGCTAAAGTAATTTAGTCAGTGTCACACTCATTCACAGGAAGACAAAGAGGAGACCAGTGGAAATAGAAGATAATCTAGACTCAGATCTCTGTATATTTTGAAACTTGAAGTTTGATAAATTGATTATAGATGGAAGATCACTAAGGAAAGGATGAAATATTCAATAAACAGTACTGGTACAATTGGTTATCCAAATGGAAAACAAAATAAAACAACTCCTTCACACCAGTGTGCACACACAAAAGGATGAAATTCCAATTGAAGACCTAACTATGAACATCAAAATGTTAAATATGAGAACATTTATGAGATTATTTCATGATCTCCTAAAAGGAGAGGAGAAGGATCTCCTGAACACTGAAAGAAATAA
>PISX010031434.1:0-19031 GCA_004024625.1 Mellivora capensis
GCCAAACTGTGGAAAGAACCAAGATGCCCTTCCACGGATGAATGGATAAGGAAGATGTGGTCCATATACACTATGGAGTATTATGCCTCCATCAGAAAGGATGAATACCCAACTTTTGTAGCAACATGGACGGGACTGGAAGAGATTATGCTGAGTGAAATGAGTCAAGCAGAGAGAGTCAATTATCATATGGTTTCACCTATTTGTGGAGCATAACAAATAACACGGAAGACATGGGGAGATGGAGAGGAGAAAGGAGTGGAGGGAAATTAGAGGGGGAGATGAACCATGAGAGACTATACACTCTGAAAAACAACCTGAGGGGTTTTGAAGGGGCGGGGGGTAGGAGGTTGGGGAGCCAGGTTGTGGGTATTATGGAGGGCATGCATTTCATGGAGCACTGGGTGTTGTGCAAAAACTATGAATTCTGTTACGATGAAAAGAAATAATTAAAATAAAATAAAATATAATAAATAACTTTAAAAAGTACTCTATGAAAATATAGTTTTGAGCAGCTGGATGGCTCAGTGGGTTAAGCCTCTGCCTTCAGCTCAGGTCATGATTGCATGGTCTTGGTATCAAGTCCCACATCAGGCTCTCTGCTCAGCAGGGAGCCTGCTCCCCCCCATCTGTCTCTCTGGCTACTTGTGATCTCTTTCTCTGTCAAATAAATAAATAAAATTAAAAAAAAATATATAATTTTGACCTTGAATTTGGTGATGAGCTTTTAGATACACCACCAAAAGCTAGATCCATGAAAGGAAAATATTTAAAAGTTGGGGACTTCATTAAAATTGAAAACTTCCGTTCTGCAAAAAACACAGTTAAGAAAACAAGAAGAAAGCTCCAAACTAGGAGAAAATGTTTGCAAATCACATATTTAAAAAAGTACTTTTATCCTGAATATACAATGAATGAACACTTAAACTAAACAAGAAAATATATTACCGAATTTAAAAATGGGCAAAAGATCTGAACAGACACCTCACAAAAAAAGATACACAGATGGAATATAAGCATATGAAAAGATGCTCAACATCATATGTCCTTAAGGACTTGCCAATTAAAACAACAACAAGCTACCTCAACACACTTAATTAGAATGGCTAAAGTAAAAAACACTTACAATACCAAAGCAGGCAAAGATGGAGAGCAACAGAAACTCTTTTGTTGCTGGTGGGAATTAAAATGTTACAGCTACTTTGGGAGGAAGTTTGAGAATTTCTTACAAAACTAAATATATTCTTACCATATGATCCAGCAATTACACTCTTTACTCAAATGTAGTGAAAACTTGTGTTTACACAAAAACCTTCACAAAAGTATTTATAGCAATTTTATTTATCTTTGCCAACACTTGAAAGCAACAGAGATCTCCTTCAATTGGTAAATGGATTTTTAAAAAACCCTATGATATGTCTATACAATGGCATATTATTCCGTGATAAAAAGAAATGAGCTATTAAGCCATGAAAAGAGAAAAGAGGGACCTTAACTGCATGTGGCTAAGTGAAAGAAGCCACTCTGACAAGGCTACATAATGTGCGGTTCCAACTATATGACATGCTGGAAAAGCCAAAACTGTGGAGATAAGTAAAAATATCTCTGGTTGCCATGGGACAAGGGAAGGAGGGAGGGATAAATAGGTGGAACACTGGATTTTTAGAGCAGTGAATATATTCTATATGGTGTAGTAACAATGGACATCTGTCACTGCACAAAGAGTGAACCCTAATGTAAACTATAGAATTTAGTTAACAGAAATATATGAATATTTGTTCATTGATTTTAACAAATGTGTGACAACATTATAATAAGTAAATAATAGGGTAAATTATGTTGAGGGGAGGTGGCAATAAATGGAAACTGTACTTTATGCTTAATTTCTCTGTAAACCTAAAACTACTAAAAACTCCCAATTTGTATATAAATTATCTATATATAAATATACATAAATCAGTTGATTTTGTTTTTATATAGATGTAAATTGTTTTGAGATTATTTAATTGCTATTATTCTAATCCTCTTTATAAATGGACACTGAAGAAAATATTGTGGACACTGAATTATCTTTTCTTCAGCTATGTTTGGTTATAAAAAATTCTAATTCATTTTCGTTTTTTTCTCATTCAGTTTTGAGTTCTCTGTCTTCACGTTCAGGATGAAGCATATCACTTGGTTCCTTCTCTGTAATGAAGTTTTTCCTTTTTCTTTCTTTATACACACACACACACACACACACACATATGCAGAGAGAAAAAGAGAGAGAGAAACAGAGAAAATGAAAAATAAACATTGCCTACAGGCCAGTCACTGTGCTTGGCACTGATAATAATGAGAAAAATTAAACCACAGTCACTCCTTTGAAGAAAGATGTGATGTCTCTGAGAGAGGTAAGTAAATTAATACAGATAACTTTCTTCATTTATTAATTAATGCATCAGAATTTGACTACTGGATGTTTATGATATGACAGAAACTGCTCTGATTTCTAAAGGTTGGATATAAAAAACAAATATAAAAAATAAATAAGACCATGTCAGGGCTAAGTGCCATGAAGAACATTAAACTAAGTGATAAATCTTCAAATTGGCCATCATTGAGCAATTGATACTGGGCAATACTTTTGACTATAAACAATTATAAAACTGGCCAAAATATATGAGGTAATTATTTTCTAACTTTGGTACAATGGTGAGATTTACAATCTTTATGGATTTTTCATGTGGGGCAATTTTCAGACTGTGGTGAGGAAAGGTGGAACCTAACCTGAACACAGTGTCACATTCAACTTTGACGAGAGAGATTAGAGTTCATGACTGTTTGGGCAGCTAATATTTATGTGTTAAATACTAGAAGAGAGAAGCACAGAGAACAAGTTCCAGAAATTTATATATAAATCCATTCTAGTCTTTGAGAAAAACCTGAGTTAGACTTCCAGAGTGGAGACTCCACGAGGCCCAGCCATGACAAATTGTTAGAAAGTCATGAAATTATTGGAAATGCATTGCTATTCACTAAATCACACAGTGCTAGAAGGCCCAGAAGTTCTGTCATGCTGGATTATAGGGAATGTAATGACACTGGTCATATTCATTGACTGCTCTAGAAAAGCCAGGCCTTAGGATTTGGATTACTAAAGCCCTAGAGAAACAGTTACACTAGACATCCTGTAGTAAAGTTTAAAAGCAATCATTCAATGCTTCAAACTGATCTACTGGTAAGTTAATTGATTGTAAGAATAAATACTGGTAATCTCTTATAGAAGAAACCAAAATCTGGGGTATAGAGGGTTATAGAAGGAAGGGGATAGGGGGATGGGGTAACCAGGTGATGGGTATTAAGGATGGCATGTGTGGTGATGAACCCTGGGTGTTAAACACAACTAATGAATCATTGAAGACTACATCAAAAACTAATGATGTACTCTATGTTGGCTAACTGAACATAAAAAAAAAGAGAGAGAGACCAAAATCCAGACTGTCAAAATACAAAATATAAAATACACAGAACAGGGGAACTGGATGGCTAGGCCAGTTAAGTGACCAATTCGTGATCTTATCTTCAGGTTGTGATCTCAGGGTCATCTCAGGGTCATGAGTTCAAGCTCCACATTGGTGGTGGGGGGGCTACTTAAAAAATAAAATAAAATACACAGAATAATATAAAATTAATATGTATACAAAGAAGTGACCCATTCCCAAAATAAAAGCCAAAATGAAATTTGAGATGAGTCAGGAGTTCAGTTATCACACTGGACCATAAAATAACTATTTAAATATGTACACAGATTTTTTAAATAGTCAGTTTTTTTATTTGAATTCCAGTGTGGTTAACATACAGTATTTCATTAGTTTAAGGTGTATGAAACAATGAATCAACAGTTCCATATATTATTCAGTGCTCATCAAGATAAGTGGTACTCTTAACCCCCTTCATCTATTTCAACCATTCCCCCAACCAACCTGCCTTCTATTAATGATCTGTTTGTTCTCTAGAGTTAAGAGTATGTTTTTTGGTTTCTTTCTCTTCTTTTTTTCCCTTTGTTCATTTTTTTTGTTTCTTAAATTCCACATATGAGTGAAATAATATGGTATTTATTTTCTCACTGGCATATTTTGCTTAGCATTATACTCACTAGGTCCATCCATGTTTTTGCAAATGGTAATATTTCATTCATTTTTATGGCTGAAAATATTCATATGCTACTATATCTATCTATCTATCTATCTATGAATGACATCTCCTTTAACCATTCATCTATCAGTGGACATTTGGTCTGCTTCCATAACTTAGGTACTTAGGTATTACAAATAATGCTGCAATAAAATAATGATGCAAAAAAATTAAAACATAAGGGTGCATATATCCCTTTGAATTGGTGTTTTCATATTTTTTAGGTATATACCAAGTAGAGCAATTACTGGATCAGAAGGTAGTTCTATCTTTAATTTTTTGAGGAACCTCCATACTGTCTTCCATAATGGTTGTACTCTATTGCATTCCAACCAATAGTGCATGAGGGTAACTGTCTCTACACCCTCACCAACCCATGTTGGTTCCTGAGTTTTTGATTTTAAAAATTCTGATAGGTGAGACATGATATCTCATTGTGGTTTTGATTTGCATTTCCCTGTTGATAAGTGATGTTGAGCATCTTTTCATTTGTCTGTTGGCCATCTGGATGTCTTCTTTGGGAAAATGTCTGCTTATGTACCCTGTCCATTTTATTTTATTTTATTGTGATTTTTAAAAAATTTCTTTTCAGCGTAACAGTATTCATTGTTTTTGCACCACACCCAGTGCTCCACGAAATACGTGCTCTCCTTAATACCCACCACCTGGCTCCCCTAACCTCCCACCCCCAGCCCCTTCAAAACCCCTCAGGTTGTTTTTCAGAGTCCATAGTCTCTCATGGTTCACCTCCCCTTCCAATTTCCCTCAACTCCCTTCTCCTCTCCATCTCCCCATGTCTTCCGTGTTATTTGTTATGCTCCACAAGTAAGTGAAACCATATGATAATTGATTCTCTCCGCTTGACTTATTTCACTCAGCATAATCTCTTCCAATCCCGTCCATGTTCCTACAAAAGTTGGGTATTCATCCTTTCTGATGGAGGCATAATACTCCATAGTGTATATGGACCACATCTTCCTTATCCATTCGTCCGTGGAAGGGCATCTTGGTTCTTTCCACAGTTTGGTGACCATGGCCACTGCTGCTATAAACATTGGGGTACAGATGTCCCTTCTTTTCACCACATCTGTATCTTTGGGGTAAATACCCAGTAGTGCAATTGCAGGGTCATAGGGAAGATCTATTTTTAATTTCTTAAGGAATCTCCACACTGTTCTCCAAAGTGGCTGCACCAACGTGCATTCCCACAAACAGTGTAAGAGGGTTCCCCTTTCTCCACATCCTCTCCAACACAAGTTGTTTCCTGTCTTGCTAATTTTGGCCATTCTAACTGGTGTAAGGTGGTATCTCAATGCAATTTTAATTTGAATCTCCCTAATTGCTAGTGATGATGAACATTTTTTCATGTGTCTGATAGCCATTTGTATGTCTTCACTGGAGAAGTGTCTGTTCATATCTTCTGCCCATTTTTTGATATGATTATCTGTTTTGTGTGTGTTGAGTTTGAGAAGTTCTTTATAGATCCTGGATATCAACCTTTTTTCTGTACTGTCATTTTTCAAAGAGCTGGAGCAAATAATCCTCAAATTTGTATGGAATCAGATCCCGAATTGCTAAGGAAATGTTGAAAAACAAAAATAAAACTGGCGGTATCACGTTACTTGATTTCAAGCTTTACTACAAAGCTGTGATCACCAAGACAGCATGGTACTGGCATAAAAACAGATACACAGAAGAGTGGAACAGAGTAGAGAGCCCAGATATGGACCCTCAACTCCATGATCAAATAATCTTTGACAAAGCAGGAAAAAATATACAGTGGAAAAAATAGTCTCTTCAATAAATGGTGCTGGGAAAACTGGACAGCTATATGTAGAAGAATGAAACTCGACCATTCTCTTACACCGCACACAAAGATAAACTTGAAATGGATAAAAGACCTCAACGTGATACAGGAATCCATCAGAATCCTAGAGGAGAACATAGGCAGTAACCTCTTTGATATCACCCACAGCAACTTCTTTCAAGATATGTCTCCAAAGGCAAAGGAAACAGAAGCCAAAATGAACTTTTGGGACTTCATCAAGATCAAAAGCTTCTGCACAGCAAAGGAAACACTCAACAAAACAAAGAGGAAACCCCTATTTTAAAATTGGATTATTTATTTTTTTGGTGTTGAGTTTTATAGGTTCTTTATATATTTTGGATACTAACCCTTTATAAGATATGTCCTTTGCAAATATCTCATCCCATTCAATAGGTTGTCCTTTAGTATGTTGATGGTTTCCTTTGCTGCACAGAAGTTTTTATTTTTGATCTAGTCCCAATAGTTTCTTTTTGGTTTTGTTTCCCTTGCCTAAGGAGACATACCTAGAAAGATGTTTTCATGGCCAGTGTCAGAGAAATTACTATATGTTCTTTCTTACAGGATTTTATGTCTTCAAATCTCACATTTAGGTCCTTAATCTAGTTTGACATTATTTTTGTGTATGCTGTAAGAAAGCAGTCCAATTTCATTGTTTTGCATGTAAGCTGTCCAGTTTTCCCAAAACCGTTTGTTGAGGAGATTATCTTTTTCTTACAGCGTATTTTTGCCTCCTTTATTGAAAATTAATTGGCCATATGATGGTGAGTTTATTTCTGGACTTTCTTTTTTTATTTCATTTCTTTTCAGCATAACAGAATTCAAGTTTTACACCACACCCAGTGCTCTATGCAATGCGTGCCCTCCATAATGCCCACCACCTGGCTCCCCCAACCTCCCAACCCCCGCCCCTTCAAAACGCTCAGGTTGTTTTTCAGAGTCCATAGTCTCTCATGGTTCATCTCCCCTCCAATTTCCCTCAACTCCCTTCTCCTCTCCATCTCCCCATGTCCTCCGTGTTAAACCATATGATAATTGACTCTCTCTGCTTGACTTATTTCACTCAGCATAATTTGACAAAGCACAAAGAACATGCAATGGGAAAAAGTCTTTTCAACAAATGATGTTGGCAAAACTGGACAGCAACATGCACAAGAACAAAGTTGAACCAGTTTCCTATACCATACAAAAATAAATTCAAAGTGGAAAAACCCTAAATGTGAGACCTGAAACCATCAAAATTCTGGAGAATACAGGCAGTAATCTCTTTGACATTAGCCTTAGCAACTTCTTTCTAGGTATGTCTCCTGAGGCAAGGGAAACAAAAGCAAAAATAAACCACTGGGACTACATCAAAATAAAAGTCTTCTGCACAGCAAAAGAAACGCTCAACACAACTGAAAGTTCCAACACAACTGGAATGGGAAAAGCTATTTGCAAATAACATTTCTGATAACAAGTCATCATCCAAAATACATAAAGAATTATACAATTCAACACCCAAAAAACAAATAATACAATTTAAAAATGCACAGAAACTATAAGTACACATTTCTCCAAAGAAGACATACAGATCGCCAACAGACACATGAAAACATGCTCGTCATCACTGACCATTGGGGAAATACAGATTAAAACTACAATGAGATATAACCTCACACCAGTTAGAATGGCTAAAATCAACAACACAGGACACAATATAGGTTGGCGAGGATGTGGTGAATAAGTAACACTCATGCACTGTTGGTGGGAATGAAAAATGGTATAGCCAGTGTGGAAAACAGTTTGGAGGTTCTTCAAATAGTTAGAAAAAGAACTACCTTACAATCCAGCAATCACACCATTTACCCAAAGAATAGAAGAACACTAATTCAAAGGGTTACATGCACTTGTATGTTTATAGCAGCATTATTTACAATAGGCAAGATATGGAAGCAGCCCAAGAGTCCATCAATTGATGAATGGATAAAGGAGATGTCATATATTTATACAGTGGGATATCATTCAGACATAAAAAATTAATGAAACTTATGCAATAACATGGATGGAGCTAGATATTATAATAAGAAGCAAAGTAAGTCAGTCAGAGAAAGACAAAAACCATATGATTTTATTCATATGTAGAATTTAAGAAACATAACAAAGAGGTAAAGGGGAAAAAATAAGAGGGAGACAGAGAGACAAATCAAGAAACAGTCTCTTAATTATAGAGAACAATCGATGGTTACCAGAGGACACGTGTCTTGGGGAATGGGTTAAGTATGTGACAATTATGATTGTGAAATTGATAACAGGCTGAGTAAGTTAACAAATATACTGATATATACACACAAATGAATTAAGGAATAAGTAAGTAAAAAATAGTGGAAATGGACAGTCTTACTAACTAAATATAGCTCTTTAATTATAAATATGGGAAGCATATAAAATTAAAAAAGCATTAATGAACGCTGAAACTTGAAAGTAAAATAATGATGGGCAAGAGGATATTTATGTAGTCTCAAAGTAGCTCCACATAATTTCTTATTAATTTTAAGAAGAGGGCTGGAAGAGATTATGCTGAGTGAAATAAGTCAAGCAAAGAGAGTCAATTATCATATGGTTTCACCTATTTGTGGAGCATAACAAATAACACAGAGGACATGGGGAGATGGAGAGGAGAAGGGAGTTGAGGGAAATTGGAGGGGGAGATGAACCATGAGAGACTATGGACTCTGAAAAACAACCTGAGGGTTTTGAAGGGGCAGGGGGTGGGAGGTAGGGGGAGCCAGGTTGTGGGTATTATGGAGGGCACGCATTGCATGGAGCACTAGGTGTGGTGCAAAAACTATAAATTCTGTTACGCTGAAAAGAAATTTAAAAAAAGAAGAAGAAGAAGAAAGGAATAAAAATCTACAAAAAAGTAAAAAAAAAATTGTATTCTAAACTTAGAGAGTTTTCACTTTGCCCTAAATGTGATTATTCTTAAAAAAGGCCTGAAATAGATGGTGTGAGGTCACATCATATACTATTAGATCCAAAAACCTATATACTATTTGTCATATGGGATGCTATATCTGTAGACCCTCAAATGAACAATCATCCTGATTAATTTGGAATACCCAGAGAAACTGTGATATTAAAACCATTCTCTCTGTCTCATCTCATGCACACATAGAGACACCCATTCCGTATCCTCTCTATAAATTTTTAAATGTAAATTAATACGTAAACTGTAGAGCCCATTCCATATAGGAATTATAAAGTAACAGAACTTAGTTATGGAAGAGGAGATACCAACAAATGTGTTACAGACATGGCCTAGAATTGCTAAGTGAGATTTGAGTTTGTTAAACCCAAGTCATGATGCTAGGATTTGGTACATTAATGTTGAAAATGGTTTTTAAGCCCTGAGAGGAACTTGACATAAGACCACAGTGGTGATAGAATTCTTGAATAAATTAGTTGCCTTCCTTAGATAAATCCCTAAGAGGTTAGATTGTATACATTTTTATGTAAAAATTCACATAGATACTCTGAGAAGATTCAAATTAAATGTGGTTAATGAGAAAAATGTGCTTTTATACTTATTTGCAGCCAAAATAGTATGTTATCTACGAAATACAAAATACCGTGCTGAGATTTTTCTAAATAAAACTCATATCTAATCATATTCTTGAGAAATAATTTACTCAGTTCAACTGGATTGTATCTTTTAATACAAATGAAAACAGTTTTGAAGAAATATTTTAAGAAAATTGTTTAATTGTAAGAATATAATTAAATCTCTCAAAATTAAAAAAAGGAAGGGAAATATTGAACTTATAGGGGAAAACCTCAGAAGACGTCACCTTAACCAAATGTTTAAAGCTACCATTATTGATTTGGGGACAAACCACCCTCATATGTCTCTTAAGTGATGCACTGAAAAGGACAAAATATCACATTTGTGGTGTTCTTGCAAGAAGTTTACAACCAAACCCAATCATGATGAAACATTTGACAAACCCTGAGTATATTCTACAAAATAACTACACTCTTCAAAATGTCTAGGTCAAGAAACACACAGAAATGATGAAGACACATTCCACATTAAAACAGAGTAAAGAAGTATGGTAATAAATGCAGATCCTGAATTGAACTTGGACAGAGAAAAATAAATAGCTTTGAAGGACAATATTGGGGAACTTCACAAAATTTGAATATGGGCTCTGGGCTAGATAATATTAGTAGTGTGCTATTAAGTGGGAATTCCAGGATAGAAGCCCTTAATTTTAGTGTTCATCCATTTCTATGGACTAAATACTCTCACCATGACCAATTTCAACCTACCAACACTTTAATGAAGTGCATACAAAATTCCTAAATCAGCCAGCTCTATCAAACCATTAAAATAGTATTTAACAATTTAATTTTTTAAATTTTATTTTAATTCCAGTATAGTTAACTTACAGTATTAAATGAGTTTCAGATGTATAATATAATTATTTCACAATTCTATACATCACTCAGCGCTCATCATGATAAGGGTACTCTTAATCCCCTTCACCTATCATAACTATACGATCAGTGCCTAAGAGAAAACCTTTTTTTTCCCCTTAGGAAAATCTATTAAAGTACTTATAAGTACAAGGAAATGTTTCAAAATTACCTTCAAGTTGTGCAGAAAAAATAAGTTGTCTTTATGTGTATTTTTACTGAGATAACAAGAAAGCAAATGAAAATATAAATGATTTATGAATCTGGGTATAGAATATCTAGGGTTCCTGTATTATTATTATTGCAATATTTTAGGTTTGAATATATTATTGTGTATTATATAGAAATTAAATAGATTACATTTTATATAATTGATGATTAAATATATATTTTAAAGTACTTGATGTAATAGAAAGTGTTGATGGGGTGCTACTTTATGAAACGTCCTCAAAGAAGGAGTTTCTGATATAGTGGCATTTTAGTCAAAGTGTGAATGATGAGAAATCCAGTCATATCAAAGTCTATGTTATGTATAAATTTTATCTCAATAAGGCTCGGAAAAAATAAATTAAAAAGGGAAAAAGCTAGTTTAAGATTTTAGATCATGAAAGCAAGTGATAAAAATGCATTGGGACTGAACAAAATAAAGAAGAATGGAAGAATCAGGGGTTTGAGATTTGGAAAGGACATATCTCTATCATAGCTCAGGTAAAAATTAATATAGAAGATATAATATGTTTTCATGAATCTTAAATTATTTTTAATTTCATATATAGATTTTAAAGACATTGATAACACGGATATAGGACAACTATGTTTATCCTTTATCACCTACCTCAGTACCATGCTAGAAAAATATACTTAAAAATTGATGAACACTGTGTGTTATACACAGATAATGAATAGTTAAACACTACATCAAAGACTAATGATGGAGTATATTCTGGCTTACTGAACAAAATAATTAAAAAAAAAGACTCTCCTTCTGCCTCTTCCCCCTCAAATAAATAAATAAAATATTTTTTTAAAGAGTTGTTTGCCCATTGTTTGGTATTTCTTATTTTACCTTAAACTAGGTCACCTGTCCGTGAAAGTGCTACATCTTTCAGAATATAGATCAAATAATTGAAATATCAGTTAAGCTACTACTATTTTTCATCCTTTTTTCTGGTTAGTAAAAGCAGTTGATGTCTTCTGAGGTGAACATGACATGTGAGTAAATTTACTTGCATTACTAAATCATCTGATACTAGTTTATAGCTGAACAGTCATTAGGTCAGAATAACAATAGTATTATGTACCATCATGAGAAGTTTGCTTTATTTATAGTGAGAGGAAAGAGAGCACACTTTGAAATATCATCTTTGAATTGCATAAGCATTTTGCTTGAACTTTACTGTGCTACATTTAATTATTTGTTAAAAAATTAAGTTTGTAATTATTGGTAGGTGTTTTTTATCTTTTAAATATTCATTACAGTTACTTCATCAGGAAAGATTAAGTACTTGAACTAATAAGAAGTATAGTCTAATATTTCAATGAGTTTGCTTTAAGAGTTAATAGGCCAGTAAGCATGAGATCTCATTTCAAGGTCACAGTCTTAGTGAAATGGACCAGTATAGAACAGGTTTCTGCTAGTCATGAAAGAAGCAGTATGGGAAAAAAAATCTGTAATAAGACTGGACACTGGTCACTGACTACAGCAGCAGATGCGGGCGTCTCATTTTTCCCATGATATTTTGAAACATGACTGCTCTCCATACTGTCTTTCTAAATTAAGTTTTTAAATAAGAATTCAGTTATAGTTAAGCTATGCTCTAAGAGGATTTAAAAATGCTGCACACAACTGTAACTATTCTATTCTATAGGCTTTGCAAAGGATGCCTTGAGACCAATTCGAAATATTCAGAGGAATGGGTAATTCTTGACACTACATTTTTTTTCACTCAATGCACCTTAAAAAATATCTCTTTCTTTTGAGCACTATATTAAGATTAAGTTGATATCTCTATTGGGGTGAAGTGGAGGGGTAAGTCTTACTCCTTAATCTATGAGTATATCCGCTGATCATTTGCAGCATATGTTGTAAAACTTGTTTACACGTTAGCTAATGGGCAGAGACCATATAATTGATTTTATTTGTAGACCTTGTTTTTCATTCCATCAGTTTGTGACTACATAGTTAAGTTATTGATTTTCAATTCACAATTATAATTTTGCAAATCATGATTTGTTAAAATCCTAGGTAAGCAAAGCAAACGTATTTTCCTACTGTCTAAAGATTTACTATTGACTAAAATTTCATAAGGTATTATAGTTCTTTTTTTAAAGATTTTATTTGTTTATTTGACAATGAGAGAGAGAGAGCACAAGCAGGGGGAATAGGCAGAGAAGCACGCTCCCCACTGAGCAGGGAGGGAGCCTGTTATGGGGCTCAATGTGGGGCTCCATCCAAGGACCCTGGGATTGTGACCTGAGCAGAAGGCAGCCGCTTAACTACTGGGCCACCTAGGTGCCCCCAAGATATTGTAGTTCTTAACTGCAGTTAAAAATTTACCCTAAATCTTCTGCTATCTAATCTTGTGTGCTTTTCAATAATTTTAAAATCAAATTTTTCCTTAAGTCATTAATACTTCTGGAGTTTATTCTTGTTCAGAGTGGAAAGTAAATCCCTATCATTCCCTAAGAAGTACAGTCATTTTTTTTTACCATAATCATTTGAAGTACCAAGAATTCTTCCAATGATTTTTATGTAATTTTGTCATATTTTGAGTTTCCATATTGCTGTTGGATCTGCTTCCAGGCATTTTATTCTGTTCTTTTGATTGGATGTTACAAACCCTGTGCTAATGGAATATAGTTTTAATTACAACATTATGATAATTCTTACTTATAGTAGGATAGTCTCATTCATTTATTCTTCTTCAACAAATTGTGACTGCTCTTGGACATTTATGCAGTTTAGAATCCATTAGTAAAGTTCCATAAATTTCTTGTGAAATTTTTAAGTGAAATTACATTAAATGTAGAGGTTAACTTAGAAAGAGTTGACCTTACATCAGTGTCACAATAAACATGACATAACATTTTCATTGAATACACACCTATATTTTCTAAGCAAGCTGTCCATAATATATAATAGACTGATTTCTTGTTTCTACTTCAGTAATGGTAATTATGGTCTAGAAGTCAATAAATAAATGTATATGAATTATTTCAATATTGTTTTTTTTTAAGTAGACACAACAGCTACAATTTGGCTTACTTAAAAAATACACATCTTCCTTTCTCAAAGAGAATCAATTGCTCCACTGTTGATTATTGGAAGTTAGCTCCCCAGTCCTTCTGATACTAGTAATTATTTTTAAAATAGTACATAATTTCATCTGAATATCTGGATTTTATCTTTCCCAAATTAAAATATTTTCTTTGGAATTGAGATATTTAACTTCAGAATAATGTCTAATTTTATACACAGCTGTATGGATGGATAGATAATAGATAGATAGATAGATGATAGATAGATATGCATGTATATATATGTATATACACACTTGCTGTTAAACATTTAAGATAATATATTACTTAGGAATATAGATTATCAAAAAATCATATCTCATGTATATCCTTTGACATTAAAGTGATTGTTTCTTATAATCTGGACGATCTTATCTATAGATCTATCATATAGATTTTATCATAATATCACCAACCTAAGAATCCTGTAGATAATTCTATTTCCAAACATTCACAATAATGCAAACCATCCTTCAAATATATTGTGCTGTTTTCTAAAAGGGACACTCATAATTGTTTTTGAATGATTGTTTTCTTAGATGTTTGGATTACTAAGTTATATTTATCTTCTTAAGTCAATAAAATAGGATATGAGGCATTATCCCAATTATACAAATGAAAAATCAGGGGCTTAAAGATTAAGTAGCCCAAAGCAAAAACAGTTAATAAATAAGTGGGAGAGGCTAGAAAACTCAGTTATGTCTGACACCAATGTCAATCTTATTAAATACTTTTGTATACCATTCTAAAAATAATATGGGAAAAATAATCCTAATATATATATAGTAAGATGCTGATTATTCACTTACTGGTTGGAGAGACTATTTGAAGTTTAAATTGACATTTTAGTTGCTTGTATAACTGCATGTTCACTGACACTGAAAGACCTTGACAAAATTTGAGGCTCTTAGAACTAAACATCACTATCCATGCATTTCTTAAACCAATATTCACATGTGTGGAAGAGGGAAAAGGCCCCAGACGACAAGTAAAAACTTATAAGACCAGAAATATTTAAAACTAATGGCCTCAGTGTGAGTTATATACTTGAGTGTCTTTAAGTATGCTTCAGAGCATTTTGATTATTATGTTTTTCTATAGAGAAGAAAGACTTAAAAAATATATCTCATTAGTTATGGAATGTACTGTCAGTAGGTAGACTTAAAGGTCAAAGTTCTCACACAAGAAGAACCCATGAACTTAATTCTAAAATGAAGTAAGGATGCAATAATTTCAATTATTCCTGAAAAACTATAAGTAATCACCAAAACTAATTATATTGGTCTGGCCTGAGGTTAATGGCTGGCAAAGAGTGACACTTGGCTCTCTACAAAAGACAAACACTTGCTTGAATTCATTGTGAATAGATTTTATGAAAATCAGGTTTAAGTTAATATGCACAAAGTTCTGAGTAAGCAGTTCAATGGATAATACATGAAATTTTAGGATCAGAGTATCAGATGTGTTATGGATTAGTAGGAAGCAAAATCACACTCACAGAGAGCAAAAGGTTAACTTTCCAATTTAATTTTCTCAAAGTACAAATTCTGATCAGATGTAAAGTGGCAGCTTAGGGCAGAAGCAGATGCAGCAATTTTCAGCATAATTTATCTTGGTCCCAGAGTCTCTAACAAGAAGAGTGCAGAGGCTGGTGACATGGATTGTGCAAGGTAAGATCAGTTATTGCTATCAAACTGCCCCCTTTGACTCAAGTCTTGAATCACCAAATAGGAATAGCTTTCACCAATAACTGAAATACTTTTGTTTAATTTTTTTTATTAACTTTGGTTCTTGAATCAAATTCAGTATAAGAAAAGGAACACACTCTCTTAAAGGGAAAAAAAAAGTGAACTTTCCCTGAGCAATATTCCTAACCCCAGCTTTCTGGTGTTCAAACGAATCCCATTCCCCATCTTCTGGCTGATTTAATGGTCCTTTATCTGGAGATTGAAAGATAATTGGATGACACATGGAGCTGTTAGCCAGACAAAACAGAAAAAATAAATATTTTTTATTGCAAAAAGGCCTTGGTACCTGCTATTTTTAACTTATATCCGTTTACTTGGAATTTTTGCCATGTTTAAAGTGAATGCTACATAGCCTAACAGTTCAAGTGCCAGTTCTCTCTTATCCACTAATTTTGATGGACCACAGGGTTTCTGTGATGAAAAGTTGAAGAAATACAAGTACAGTGGGGGAAGACTGGATGATTTTAACTATAACGAATACCTTAAAGAAAGATCATTATAAATCCAGTTTTTAAATTCCTTGCTTGTGGTACCATTATCATTGGTCCCCAAAATTTCTTAATTCAAAGACTTCAGATTAAGGGCACCTGGGTGGCTCAGTTGGGTTAAGCCTCCAACTCTTGGTTTTGGTTAAGTTCATGATCTCAGGATTGTCAGATGGAGCCCTGCCTCATTCTTTGTGCTGGACTCAGAGTTTGCCTGAGATTCTTGCCCTCTCCCTCTCTCTCTGCCCCTCCCCCCACTCATGCACATGTATGTTCTCACTCTCTCAAATAAATAAATTTTTAAAAAAAGATTTCAGATTAGCACAGGCAAAAATCATTTACAAAGTCTGTTTGTTATTGTTATTGAGCTACATATAGATTGATTTCACAGCCTCACCAAGTTTTTTATGGGAAAGATATGGAGATAAAAATAAGATCCTGAAAAATAAGGTGGTACTACTTAGGAGGATTTGGAGCCCTCTGAATAACTCATACCTTGTTTAGCCTCCCTTGCTGACAGAAGCATCCTCCTTAAAAAAAAAAAAAAAAGAAGCATCCTCCTTATCCCATGTGAGTTGAAGAAATTAAATTAATCAAAATCTTAGAGACAGAAATTAGAAGAAGTTTTGTTTGCAGAAGGGGGAAGGGGGATAATAGCAGCTTTTCAGTGGATATAGTGACTCACTTTTGCAAGCTGAAAACATTTTAGAGATCTGTTGCAAACATTGTACATATAGTTAACAATACCGTACTGTACATTTAAAATGGTTAAAATGATAAATATTTGTATGTTTCTTACCATAGCAAAAATTTTAAAAATGTACCCTTTAGCTATCACTTTTCTATTGACCCACCCTCACTCCAAGACTTAAGTAACCACTAGTGTATTTTTTTGTCTACAAAGTTTTGGGTATTCCAGACATTTCATATAAAATGAATCATACGATATCTGGTCTATTGTAATGGGCTTCTTTCAATTAACATCCTATCTTGAAGGCTCATCTATGGGGTAGCATGTTTCAGTACTTCATTCCTTTTAATGGCTGAGTAATAGTTCATTGTGTGCATATATGGCATTTTGCTTAACAGTTCATCAGGTTATTGATATCTGTACCTCCAGTATAATGTTGAATGGAAGTGGCAGCAGTAAGCATAATTTTCTTGTTCTTGTTCTTGTTCTTAGTGGGAAAGCTTTCAGTGTTGCATCATCAACTGTGATGCTAGCTGTGGGCAGTTCATAGGTGCCCTTTAAGAGGGTGAGGAAGTTTCCTTCTATTCCTGATTTGTTAAATAACTTTTGTTTGTTTGTTTGTTTGTTTTAATCATGAAAGGGGTTTGGAATTTGTCAAATGCTTTTACTGCAACAATTAAGATAATCATGGAGTGCCTGCCTGGCTCAATAAGAAGAGCATCCAACTCTTGATCTCAGGGTCATGAGTTTAAGCCCCATGATAAGTGTAGAGATTATTTAAATAAATAAACTTAAAAAAAAGATAATCACGTGTTGGGCAATTTTTTGTCTGTTTGTTTTGTTGTGTGTGTGTGTGTATGTGTGTGTTTTGTTTATTTAATGATTTTATTTGAGAGAGAAGCGAGAGAGAGTGAGCAAGCAAATGCATGGGGAGAGTTAGAGACAGGAGGAGATAGGAGAAGCAGACTCCCTGCTGAGTAGGGAGCCTGACACAGGACTCTATCCCAGGACCTTGGGATCATGAGCTGAGCTGAAGGCAGACCCTTAACTGACTGAGCCACCCAGGTGCCCTTGTTTATTTTTTTAAATTCTATTATTAAAGTGTATTATTTCAATTAGTTTTTTAAACTTTAATTGATTTTTATATGTTGAGTCATCACTGGATTCTAGGATAAGTCCCTATATGATTTTCTTAATATAGTATATAATTGATCATAGTATATAATTATCCCTATATGATCCTATATTTGGTTTGCTGGTATTTTGTTGAAGATATTTGCCTCCAAAATTATAGGATATGTTGGTCTATAATTTTATTTTCTGGTGAAATTTTGTCTTGTTTTGGTGTCGGGGTTATACTGACCTCATGTAATAAGTTGGAAACTTGTATTTTAAAAAAAAATTTTGTTAGGAATTGATCTTAATTCTCCTTTATTTTTTTTGCAACTCATTAAATTTTTATTTTTTTAACATATATGTATTATTAGCCCCAGGGGTACGCGTCTGTGAATCATCAGGCTTACACACTTCCTAGCACTCCCATAGCACATACTCTCCCAAATGCCCATAACCCAACCACCTTCTCCCCACCCCTCTTCCCGCACCAACCCTCAGTTTGTTTTGGGAGATTAAGAGTCTCTTATGGTTTGTCTCCCTCCCTATCCCATATTGTTTCATTTTTTCCTTCCCTGCCCCCAAAACCCCCCACTTTGCATCTCAAATTCCTCATATCAGGGAGATCATATGAAACTTGTCTTTCTCTGATTGACTTATTTTGCTTATCATAATATGCTCTGATTCCATCCACGTCATTGCAAATGGCAAGAATTCATTTATTTTGATGGCTGCATAGTATTCCATTGTATATATATATATATATATATATATATATATATATATATATACACCACTTCTTTATCCATTCATCTGTTGATGGACATCTAGGCTCTTTCCATAGATTCATTATTGTGGACATTGCTACTATAAACATTTGGGTGCACGTGCCCCTTCGGATAACTACATTTGTATCTTTAGGGTAAATAACCAGTAGTGGGATTGCTGGGTCCTAGGGTAGCTCTATTTTCAACTTCTTGAGGTACCTCCATGCTGTTTTCCAGAGTGGCTGCACCATCTTGCATTCCCACCAGCAGTGTAGGAGGGTTCCCCTTTCTCCACATCCTCGCCAACATCTGTCATTTCACGACTTGTTCATTTTAGCCATTCTGACTGGTACGAGGTGGTATCTCATTGTGGTTTTGATTTGTATTTCCCCGATGCTGAGTGATGTGGAGCACTTTTTCATGTGTCTTTTGGCCATCTGGATGTCTTCTTTGCAGAATGTTTGTTCATCT
>PISX010031435.1:0-17396 GCA_004024625.1 Mellivora capensis
AACCATATGATAATTGACTCTCTCTGCTTGACTTATTTCACTCAGCATAATCTCTTCCAGCCCTGTCCATGTTGCTACAAAAGTCTGGTATTCATCCTTTCTGATGGAGGCATAATACTCCATGGTGTATATGGACCACATCTTCTTTATCCATTCGTCTGTTGAAGGGCATCTTGGTTCTTTCCACAGTTTGGCGACCATGGGCTGTAAATTGTTTACGCCAGCAGGAGCTGGAGGGTGTCACCAACTTGGAAGAGCACAGCAGGCACCCAGAGCAACCTTGCCTGAGAGCGGCTCCTTTCAAAGAACTGGGAGGCCACCCTCCTCCTCTGTCCCTTCCCACACCCACTTTCCCTACAGCCCAGCTCTCTTGCTTCTGTCCCTCGAACAGCCTTCATGTCTAGCAGCAAGAGATTTAGGAAAGCATGTTACAGAGACAGATAAATTATATGTCCAGCTGACTTGTAAAAAGTCCTAGGAATTGGGCACTTGAAATTTTTTTTTTGGTTACCAATTTTTAAAATTGAAAAATCTATGCAAATACTGCCTGAATAGGCAGAGTGGACCAAGCTGGGTTTGAAATATTAAACGCATCCTGGATATAGCCCAGATCCTTCTTTTCATTTTTCCTGTTTGCTGTTTTATGGCTCCTGGTTTGTTTTTTTTTTTTTCTTATCACAAAAGCAATTCATGTTTAACATAGGAAAAAAATCTGAAAATACAGATTACAAGAGAATTCTGAGAATCATGTGTAACCCATCCCTTCCCAGAGGATCGGTATTGACTTATATTACTTATACTATTTCATGAATATTCTTCTGTACATATTTATTATATTTCAGTAAAATGACGTCTTGCTATTTTTACTGTTTGGGGACCAGTGATGATTTATCTGTTGCATTTTCTGTGTGGATGCTTGGCTTGTGTCCTTTTTAAAAAAATTGCTGTCATTACAGCTAGCACAGGGAAGACTGGAAGAAATGAAGAACAAAAGAAATAAAAGAACAAGGGGCAAGAAAAAAGAGGAGAACATCTTAGCACTCTGAAAAACGGACAAAAATGGTTACAACCCAGATAAGACTATAAAACCAGTCGGTAGTACACCAAGATTACCAAGCCCGGATAACAGGCACTGGGCGTATTAGTTTCTGACAAATTATTTAAAACAGCTCGGTTTTGTTCACATTATTTCTATCTGTCAGTCCCTAAAATATAGGTATTATATACAATATATGTAAATATATGCACAAGTATACATGATATATATTTAAGTGCATTATCTTGCTCAGGAAAGTGCAGAGTCTATCTGGTGGGAAGACTTGTTTTCCAGGAGCAGTCCCCCAGTTTCCGAAAGTCAAATCGCCCTCGTGTGTAACAGATGAGACCAGGAGAGTCCCCTCTCTCCTGTCGCCCATCCTCTCCCCACTCTGGCCTTCGGCATAACAGCCAGCGTCGTCTGGTTTGTTTGGTTTTGTATTTAGCATAATTCTCTGTTCTGGGAAAGTGCGGCCTTCTCCAGGGCGTACGCACTGAACTCAGTCTGGTTTGGGGGCTCTGGAGAGAGCCGGCTGTGCCCTCTGCGGTGTCCCGAAAGGAAGGACACCCTCCCCTCTTCCCACTCAGGCCTGGCCTCAGAGGAAGGACCCAGAAGAGAAGTAAAAGGCCGTTGCCCAGGCTTGCAAGGTGCGAGGCAGAGGCTCCCCTCCAGGGAAGGCTGGAGAAGGCAGCGAGGGAGCCCCGAGACCTGTGGGCCACATGGGAATGCAAATGTGGGCATGGCCACATGGGGGAACCTTACAGACGTGAACATCTGTGGCACCCTGAAGGGAAAATGGCTCATGACCAGCCCTGAGGTGTGTTGGGGAGCATCGAGGGCTCTGGTTGGGCTGTGATGATGCTCACAGAACCATTTCCAACAGGGCTGCCTCACTTTCTCCCGGGGCTTGACTTCCAGCTTCCCAGGGGTGCAGAGAGAAGCTGCTAATGGTCACGTGTGGCACTAGAGTTCCCAGGCAGGAGGCCAGAGCAAACACTCCACTGTACCACAATCCGAATTGGGTATCTGGCAACCACCGACAGGAGCAGTGTGAAAAGTAAGGGGGTCTTCCCAGCTCCTTACTGCCTTGGAGAATTCTGGAAACCCGGGAGGCAGGCAATCCAAAAAGTTGGAATCTGGTTTCTCAGACATCTAGCAGCAGGAACCTGGCCCCTGGGAATGGGGCCAGACCTACCATTTCTGGAGATGAGCGGGCAGGTGTAGAGAAGGGCTCAGGTTTCAAGACACAGTGGAAAAGATCCAAGAATGAGCCTCAAGGCTAGTTTGGTGGCAAGCATGACGTGACTTTGAGCCCCAAAGATTGGGGTCCGAGGCTTTTGAAAATAACGTTTAGAGGATGTTTTTGTTATAAGGGAAGTAAACACAAAGGCAATAACTTCCTTAAATCTAACCATTAGGTAGCTCTGTGGGTGAATCAAGAAAAAAGGAATGAAAAATCCCTTCAACAAATGCGTACTGAGTTTCTAGTTTCTTCTATAGTCCAAACACAGTTCTATACGCTGGGGATAGAGCAGAGAACGAAGAAGACAAAAACTCCTGTCAGCACTGGGCTTACACAGTGTGTGTGTGGGAGAGATAGGAATAAATACATAGATGACAGGATTCTAAAATAATGTTATGGGATGAATGGTGTCCCTGGAAGGCATGTGCTGAAGTCCTGACCCCCAGGACCTCAGAATGTGGCTGCATTTGGAGTTGGGCCTTTAAGTAGGCGAGTCAGATAACACGAGGCCATGAGATTGGGCCTGACCCAGTCTGACTGACGGAATGGCGGACGTGGGAGGCGATACAAGGGAAGGCCGAGGAGGACACAGAGAAAAGGCAGCCGTCTGCAAGACAAAGAGAGCGGCCTCACGACACCATCGTGACACCCTCCCGTGACACATCATTTTGCATTTCTTTTTTTTTTTAATCTTTTTTTTTTAATTTCTTTTCAGCGTAACAGAATTCATAGTTTTACACCACACCCAGTGCTCCATGCAATGCGTGCCCTCCACAATACCCACCACCTGGCTCCTCCAACCTCCCACCCCCCGCCCCTTCAAAACCCTCAGGTTATTTTTCAGAGTCCATAGTCTCTCATGGTTCACCTCCCCTTTCAATTTCCCTCAACTCCCTTCTCCTCTCCATCTCCCCATGTCCTCCGTGTTATTTGTTATGCTCCACAAATAAGTGAAACCATATGATAATTGACTCTCTCTGCTTGACTTATTTCACTCAGCATATTCTCTTCCAGTCCCGTCCATGTTGCTACAAAAGTCGGGTATTCATCCTTTCTGATGGAGGCATATTACTCCATAGTGTATATGGACCACATTTTGCATTTCTAACTTCCCAAACTGTGAGAAAGAAATTCCTACTGTTTAAGTCACGTGGTCTGTGGTATTTTGTTATGACAGGTCTAGAAAACAAATGCAGAGAGTTTGTAGGCTGTTCAGTGCAATACAGCACAGTAAGACAGGGCCCGCTGCGTGGGGCTGGGCCCATCTGTGGGGGGGGCATTGCAGGCAGAGGGCGGTGCCACGGCCCTGGGGTGGGAGCAGCCATGAGGCAGTTGAGAGGGTGAGCCTAGCCACGTCAGAGTCGTACGTGTGAAGATTTTGGATTTACTCAGAACAAATTCGTTTTCCTAATGAATAAAAATCTTTTGGGTTTTCTTTGTTGGGTTTGTGAGATAGGAAGCTAGCTAGCAGATGATAGGTTTAAGAAAACTTGACTTCAGATGATTTTGGGTTTCTCAGTCTGTGAATGTGGTATCCCTTTGAATTTATTAACATCTTCTTTTAGTCCTCACTGCATTTTAAAAGTTTTATTCACCTATTTCTTACACATCCATTATCAAGCTTCTAAATATTTTCTGTGCTGATATCCTAAGTAGTATCTTTTCCACTATAATTTGGAAGGAATCAGCCGACCATTCTCTCTTTCGGTTCCACAGTGCACTGACCTAATTAACAACGTTCGCTTCCTCCCCCCTCCCCTTTACTACCCACTTTTAGTTGAGAATATCACTTTTCCTTTACTTCAGTATGTGTACATTGATTTCTCATGTTTAAATGACTTCTTCTGGTTTCCAGCTATGGAAGCAGAGGGGGAGAACATCAGGCGGCATTTTCTCCCCTTTCTTGCTGTCATGGGCTAGTAGAATCCCACATTTTGTCTCGGTGATGTTTGCATGGGTTCTAGGCCCATCATCGCTGAATGCTCCTCTTAGCCCCAGCCTCCCGCTCAACGTGCCCTCCCAACACCTGCAGCCTACAGCAAATCATTCTTGGCAGTCAGTACCCCCGCGTGCTTCCCCAAGCAGACCTCCTCACCGGAGCAATACTCCTTCAGGCCTCGTGTTGAAAAATGCCGTCGCATTTATACTGAAGAGACAGTTGTTGGTGTGGAAGAATTTATGGGCTCGCGTTTCTTGTTCTTGAGGGCTTTGCTGGCACTGCTCATTGTCTCCTAGCGTTGAAGGCTACTTCGTACATGACTGGACCTTCCTGATAGTATCGGCAACTGGATTGTCTTGCCTTGCCATTCTGAAGATTCTTTACACTAAAAATCCAGAAATTTTATGGAGATATTAAGATAGAATTTGTTCTTGATTGTTTTGTGCCAAATTTTCTTGGGATACCACTTTAATTTTGTAGACTGGAGTCTTCTTAACACCTGAAAATCCTCGATGACATTTTAGAGACCCGATTCTGTGAATGGTGACTCTCTTTTGTCTGCCATGACTGTCATCCTGCTCACCCACAGGTTCTCTGATGTATGGCCATTACATTTTACCCACTCTTTTCCATCCTATCGTCGTCCTATGCTCTGTCTCCAAACCCGTTCGTTCAGTCTCTCCTGTGTGTCTCCATTCTGTCGTGGTTATATTTCCTTCTTTCACTTCCTACCTGGCTCTTTAAGCTCAGCTACCTTATCTCTTCTTATCTCTAAATATCTTTTCTGAGTTGAGGTGTCTCTGATTGGTGTTTGATCTCTGTTTCAAAACAAGCTCTTGCTTTGTCATCTTCATCAACTTAGGCACTCTGTTGGGTCAGAATTTTTGTCCATTTCACAGCAATATTTTCAGCCGGGGATTTCTAGTCTACCAACTGTTTTTCCTGTTCCTCCATCACTTAGAAACATGTTTCTGGGTAGCACCTTCAGAGAGATTCTGTTTGGTTTCTGTTTGGTGATGACTCATCTTTGTCCAGGTGAAATATCCCTGGACGATCTATTTTTAAGAAGTTTTAGTAGGGAGTGAGTAGACAGAAGTGGGTTTCAGGCTGCTAGGAATCCTCCCGATGACCCAGGATTCTAGGTATCAATACAGTCTTTTAATGGCTAATCGACAGGGTGACGTACCATGTGCCATCTTCCTTCTCATAACCAGACTCAATACTGTTGCCTTGTGACCAGACTGCTTCCTATGACTACGGACTCTTGTGTAATTGCTTTTTCCGCACGTCCTTCCAACTCCTAGAAATGCAGCGCCATCTAGGCTCAGAGACTCTCCTGCTACCCACTCACTCACCTGACCCCACTGTTTCGGATAAGGCACTATTGGTTGGTTTGTCCTTTAGGGTGAAGGCATGATTTTGCACAACTCTGCTCTGGCAGTGTTGCCTGGGACCCTCATACACAGGTAGCCCTTCTTGGCTCCCTCCCACCTGGCCACATCATGAATGTGATGACACTTCCTTCTTATTGATTCTATTTTGGAGTAGTAGATACCTACTACTTGTATAGATAATGAAGTTTACACCTTTCCCATTTTTATTTCTTCTTTCTTTCTTTCTTTCTTTCTTTCTTTCTTTCTTTCTTTCTTTCTTTCTTTCTCTTTCTTCACTTTTAGGGAGTTCCTGAGAGAAGAAGGGGAGAATTCCCATCTTCACTTTCCCATTTTAAAAAGAAGTTTCTGTTGGCCACAATCCTTTACCCAGGCTTCCCGAATCCGTCTTATATACTACCACCAAGTTATTTCTAAATTGCACATCTGACAATGTCATCTTGTCATCTTCTGGTTTGAAATCCTTCAACATCTTCTCTTTGCTTATAGGACAATTCAACCATCCAAGATCTGATTCTATATATCCTGTAATACTTCCTTTTTCCTGTGCCTTAGCTGAAGGCCGTACTTATGATTTCCCAAATTCACACTGATCGTTGCCCATGGTCTTCCTCTCTCCTGGTCTAGTTTTACCACGGAGCCTGCCTCATAAATGTCAACTCACCTCTTAGGACATAGATCAAGTGTTAACTCCCCAGCAAACATTTTCCAGTTTTTCCGCCTCTGCCCCCCACTCCCACCACACAGAAAGAGCAATGACTGTTCCTTCCTGTAAGATCACTTGGGCTTATGGTACTTTATAACCATGAACTATTACAGAATTAATTTATTTAATCAAGCCCAAGGTCCCTCACGTTCTGAGATCATATGTTGTTCATTTTGTGCCCTGGTTCTGGATAAGTAACTGGCAAATTGCAGGAGCAGAGCGACTGGTTTTCCCAATGAATGGTACTGAGCTGAGCATACCATGTCCTTGGAAATGGAGAATTGGGTGAAGGCTGGTCGCGCCCACCTGACTGACTTCTGTCTCTGTAATTCCTCTCACTTGACTGCTGGGCTACTTCTGTGGATAGGCCCAGAAATTCTAACTTTGTCTTCTCATTTTCCAGATGAGACACTAAGGCCCACAGCCAAGAAGCTACCTGCTCAGGGGGTGTTCCTGCAGCACAGCCCAGGTATCCTGACTCTGCTGTTTCTCTTGGTGAATCCAAACTTGACTCAATAATGATTTATTTTCTTTAATGAGAATTCTTTTTTTTAAGATTTTATTTTATTTATTTGAGAGAGCAAGAGAGAGGAGAGTGAACAAGAACATGAGTTGGGCGAAGGGGCAGAGGGAGAGGGAGAAGCAGACTCCCTGCTGAACAGGGACCCTGATGCAGGGGTCAATTCCAGGACCCCAAGGTCATAACCTGAGCCAAAGGCAGACACTTGACTGACTGAGCCACCCAGGTACCCCTTATGAGCACTTTTTCATCATTCTCCCAAATGATTTCTGTGGTTTTCAACCCAAACTGTTTTTGTCTGTTTATTTCAAGTGTGCTTCTCTGGAGTGCCCCCTGTGCACCGACTAAGGCATGGAAGGTAGCAACACTCCCCCCAGCTCTCAGGGGGCTGACTTCACGCCCTCCTGCTTCACCCCTCCCTCCGTGGCTGTAGCTTTGGTCTAACTTTGTTTCAATATCTGTCTCCTGAGGCTTGATTTTATTTCTTTTTGCTCCTGGTGTGTTTCACTATTTGCCTTCAGTTTACTCCCCTCTGCACAGAGATCTTACATTTCCAGTTTGTTGACAGTCTTAGCCCTAATGAAGTCCCATGACATCACAGAAATGTATCTTCCCCGTCTTCTCATCTGTTCCGTGTCTCCTAGTTTTCTCCGTCTCTGCTTCCCTTCTTGAAACGTGCTCTCTGAGGCAGCACTCTGGCCCCTGAACCCTTCGTGCCTCCTACATGAAGGTGCCTGCTCAGCTCTGGGTGCGGGCACATAGCTCTCCCAGGGCCTTCCTGAGAAGCAGGGACATGCTGAGTCTTCTGGCACCTTCCTGGGCTCCTATCCCCTAAAACTTGTGCTGCTTAGCCAAGGCCTCCCCTGGGAAAACCACATTCACTAATTCTGATAGGAGCACCTGTCGATAGCCCTTGGCTCCCCGCCAGGAGCGTGCCGCTCCTCTGGAAATGACCCACTCAGTGGTTTCTCTGGTTCACTAGCGCAGTGTGATCAGAACAAAGCCATTAGGGGCACCTCCAGGAACACGCACTGGAGAATGAAGAAGAGCTTGAGGAAGGCACCCAGCTACCCACAGGAGGGAGAGGAGGTGAGTGAGTGCTTGGCAGGGAGCGGACTAGGGAGGACCTGGGACAGGGCTGTGTGTTCAAGGCCAAGTTCCTTTGTTCTCAGAGAGATGGTCCCATCCACAGGGCAAGAGCTTCCCTCTCACACTTCACTCTCTTTCCCTGGGTCCATGCATACCTCTCAGAAGTGCCTAGGACGGCCTATCTCAGACGTGAGGATGGCGTTTTGGGATGTCACCTGCCCCAGTTCTGTGATTTGGTAGATGAGGGATTGGGGCAATAGGACTCAGAAGTCAGAGGCAAAGGCAGAGCCAGAACCAGAGCCTACCATCCCAAATCTGAATGTCCCACTTATTTCTGCGATGTTCTTGGGACACCTGAGCTACTTTTGCAGAGGAGTGAATTCGCAAGATGGCTCTGAGCATAGGTTTTTTTTTTTTTTTTAGATATATATTTTTTAATTAATTTCTTTTCAGTGTAACAGAATTCATAGTTTTACACCACACCCAGTGCTCCATGCAATGCGTGCCTTCCGTAATACCCCCCACCTGGCTCCCCTAACCTCCCACCCGCTGCCCCTTCAAAACCCTCAGGTTGTTTTTCAGAGTCCATAGTCTCTCATGGTTCATCTCCCCCCCGCCAATTTCCCTCAACTCCCTTCTCCTCTCCATCTCCCCATGTCCTCCGTGTTATTTGTTATGCTCCGCAAATAAGTGAAACCATATGATAATTGACTCTCTCTGCTTGACTTATTTCACTCAGCATAGTCTCTTCCAGTCCCGTCCATGTTGCTACAAAAGTTGGGTATTCATCCTTTCTGATGGAGGCATAATACTCCATAGTGTATATGGATCACATCTTCCTTATCCATTCGTCCGTGGAAGGGCATCTTGGTTCTTTCCACAGTTTGGCGACCGTGGCCATTGCTTCTATAAACATTGGGGTACAAATGGCCCTTCTTTTCACCACATCTGTATCTTTGGGGTAAATACCCAGTAGCGCAATTGCAGGGTCATAGGGAAGCTCTATTCTTAACTTCTTGAGGAATCTCCACACTGTTCTCCAGAGTGGCTGCACCAACTTGCATTCCCACCAACAGTGTAAGAGGGTTCCCCTTTCTCCACATCCTCTCCAACACACGTTGTTTGAGCATAGGTTTGACTCAAAGCTGAGTTCAGTTCCTGATTGGCCACTGTGGGGCCCTGTTGCCTCATCTCTAGAACTGAGTCGCTGTGAGAACCTATCTGTAAGGGTTGCTTCAAGGAGGAAATGCAAGGGTCACGTAGAGCATTTGGCATAACGCTCTGCTTGCAGGAGGGCTAGATGCCTATTACTCGTCACTGAGCACATCGGATGCTCATTCCCAGATTTAGGGCTCTGTGGTAGAACACTAAAAGCCACCTATCTGTGGTATAAGATGATGGAGTTCATTTAAATGGACCTAAGGTAAAATATTAGGAGCTTGGAAGGCCACCTGCTTGGATGCTCACTGGATGCAGGGCATTAGAAAAGATGGGCAGTAATTCCCCTGCCCGAGGAGCGAAGGTCAGAGGCTCCTCAGAGCAGAGAAGGGAAGGCTCAGGAGAGCCTGGTAAACATTGGCAGACAGGTGATAGGTTAGCCCAGGAAAAAGGGGTGAATTCAAGGTTTCTATGGCTTCATGAAAAGTGTTTCCTATTCCTATTGAAGCTGAAGTTGTTCTCTGTCTGGTTTGTACTGAAGAGCTCAACATCAAGGAGACAAAGTGTAGACAGACCCAGTCATGAGTTTTCAAGATCTTGTGGGCTTTTAGGTGACATATGGGTCAACAGCTAATAGGACATCCAGCTGGTTCATGATTAGGGAGATTGTTCTATTTTTCTAGTAAGAGACAGAGAAGGGTCATTCAGTGAGACTGGTCTGCTCAGGGTGGTGCTTGTCCACTCAGACCTCCATAGTCCAGGGAGTGGGCTGAGAACAGAGCAGCCAGTATTTTGTTTTCTCTTTGTAGAGAAGAGAACAGAAGTGCCGACCCAGGGCCATCTGTTCTGTGGCCTGCCCTTCTGGAAGTCACCTACCCAGAGGAGCAGACTCAGGGGCCTTATTGTGCCAATACTCAGGGAGAATTTTATGAGATTCACTTGATCTCTTTGACTCTCTCTCCTCTTTTCCTGTCCTCCTCCCTCCCTTCATTTCTACTTCCTTTCCTCAAAAATATCAGTCCCCCTTCTTTTTGACAATTTTTTCTTCCCTTCCCTACATCCGCCAGAGATTTCTCTCAGAGCTTATAAACAGTAATAGTCCAAATTCCTAGACCCAAAGTAGAATTTTCTCTGGATCTCACTTGTCAAATGGAAATCTTGACATAAACTGATTCATGTCAACTCTGGGCCTTGAGAGAGTGGTGGGCTCAGTCTGGGGGTCACAGAAGCCTTGAATGACAGTGTTGTCCTTAAAACCCTCTCACTCCCTTCACTGGACATAGCCTGGTTTCTGATTCCCCAGGGACATCTGGGCTGAAACCACAGCCTGTGCTTAATGCATGAGTTGAAATTCATAGTTAAGTCCTGGAAGAAAAATCAAAGGGTTTCATGGAAGAAATCACATGTGACAAGAAACTCCTGGGGCATCTTTTTTTTTTTTAACTTTTTAAATCTATTTTTGAAAAATCTTGTTTGGTTTTTGGGATTAAGGAAGTTTCTCTTTGACCCAAGAAGGGAGGAATCAGAGAACAAGAAAGAAGAAAATGGGGGAAATAAGGCAAAATTTGCATTGTGGTATCTGGGAAGGAGTCCTGTCAGATGAGGGACATCTCTTGCAGGCTTGGCGGTGACATTATCTTGACCATAGCTGAGCAATAAGGGAGCGTATCTTGGTCCCTCTGTTAAGCAAGCAGGTTGGGGAAGGTGATCTGAGGGCTCCACTGATTGTGAGTCTATGTAAGGTAATGAGAGGAGAAAAATGTCAAGTCTATACCTCAGAATCAAGGGGGCTAAATCATAATTATTGCAGGTTTATTATTTTATACTTGAAAAACCATTCAGAAGTCACCACAAGAAGACCAATCAAAATCCAACCAGTGGGACAAGGGACAAAATCATTGCGTGCCATCAGTAGCGTATTCTGTGCAAACGGGAACCAATTATAAAAGTGAGAAGGAGTGGTAATCATAAAATACAAAGAAGAGTCTTTGTATTTGACTCAAATACGAAGAGAAAGTGTAAACTATCAGAAATGAAGTCCCAGGAAGTGTTCTGGATCTAGATGAAGAAATGTTTGGAAGACCACAAAAAGGGTATCTTCAAAAAAAGTCATAAACATGGAAGCTGGAACCTTGTTCTTGGAGATACTCAATCATTCACCATCAGATTTTCTTAAACATAACCTGTCATTTCAATGCAGTGTCGATGAACAAAGCAATAAACTTGTTTCTAACTTGATTAAGTAGTTAAAAAGTTAGTTTGTAAGACTGACTCATTCAGACTGTCCGTGCACCCCTACAAGAACTAGAGAAGAGGCTTGACCTTTTTTTTAATGCCACATTAAAACATTTTATGAAGAAGATTATACAATTGATCTTTGATCCCTGCACAGCTGAAAATCAGCATATAACTCATCTTCGTTTTCTTTTTGTTAAATTTTATCTAAATAACAGTTAACATACAGTGTAGTATTAGTTTCAGGTGTACAATATAGAGATTCAACACTTCCACACATCACCTGGTGCTGGTTGTGACAGGTGCACGTCTTCATCCCCAGCACCTGTTTCCCCCGTCCCCTACCCACCGCCCCTCTGGGAATTATCAGTGCATTCTCTAGAGTTGAGTCTATTTCTTGGTTTGCTTCTCTTTCCTTTTTCCCTTTGCTCATTTTTTTTTTTTCTTAAATTCCACATATGAATGAAATCAGATGGTATTGTCATTCTCTGACTGACTTATTTCATTTAGCATTGTACCCTCTAGCTCCATCCACATCATTGCAATGGCAAGATTTCACTCTTTTTATGTCCGAGTAATATTCCATGGTACTAAATGCAAGTTAACATCATGCAAGTATGGCACAAGAAGAGACACATGGAAGGGGGGAAAAGAACAGAATCTATCCCACGGTCTGAGCCTTTCTGGGCATTTGATACCTGGCAAAGTTTGGATTAGGTGCTTTCACTCATATGCAACATGGTCCATCTGCTCTCTCCAGGAATGTCCTGCAGTATTGTCACATCAGGTAGGCCTGGTTATCATCCATCCCTGCCCATCATGTGTGATTTTGTTTCTTTTCTGTGCAAGACTGTGTTTTAAGAGAACAAAGACACAAACTCAGACATGTGCCTTTCTTCCAAGGTAGCACAGGGTTAGAGTGTGGGGGTGTTGCAGTGGGCTCAGAAAATTCGTATTTCTAAGTGGGGCACGAACCAGTCTTCATGTCACTCCTGGGAACCCACATCTGTCACAGCTTTTCAGAACAATTTCCATTTCTGAGCCAAAGAACTGAGGATGAAACTGACCGGGAATACAGACATAATTAGGTATACACACGGACAAAATATATCTTTAAGGAAAACCAAAGGTGAACAAATTAAAAAATAATCATTCAGAGTAGACACAAATTCTGGCTACTAGATGAGTGGGAGCAAAGCAAACAGGAAGCCAGGAACAGTTTTTGCAAGACATGTGATAAAGGATTAATGACTTTAAATAAACAGAGAGTCCTCAGAAATCAGTAAGAACAGATGAATAGGAAAATAGAGAAACAAGTGAACTATATGAACAAGTACTGAGAGAAAAAATAAACAATGAACATTTTTAGCAAATGCTAAACCTCAGAAATAATGTTAAAAAGATATGTTAAAGCAAACAGGCAATGTTATTATTCACTCATGTGATCTGCAAAGATTGAAGCAGTTAATAAGGACCAGTACTGATAAGATTATCAATAGTTAAAAGGTATTTCTACACATTGTCAGTAAGCAGATAAAGTGGTAGAGTAGTTTCTTGAGTGGGCCAGTGGGCAATACCCACAAAACTTGAAATACTTGGGTAGGTTGATGTTCTGTGTCTAGGAATTTATACAAATGTTAAGGGTTCTATGAATTTCTAAAGATATTTGTCTTGTCACACAAATATGTGAAGTCAATGTATTTCAATAGACATTAAAGAGTGTCCAAGATAATATTGCAGTGGATCTCGTTATGAAGTATGATCCTATATTTTAAAGTTAAAAATTAATATTTACATGATTTAGTTCACAAGGGAAAAGAACAGAAGTACTCTGAGGTGTAAATAGTGGTTAAAACTGAAAGTAGTTGGAAGGCAGGACTACGGGTTGTTTTACCTTCCAGTTTTTACATTTCTCTATTATTTGCAGTTTTCCCATGTATATTACTTTTTATAACCAGGAAAGTAATTAATTGAAGCAAAATTAAATGATAATCCTCAAATCATAGGAATAATGGGGCCTATTTTCCCCCTAATTTTTAACCAGTATGAACTCCTTCTTCCCTCAATATGGATTCTCCAGGAGGGTTAGAGCCAAGCCACCGCCATTCTGGATCTTCTGTAAGGAGCCCTGGGCCATCCCGTCAGCTTGCCTCAAACTCTTTTCTAATGAACTTCCTTCCCTGTGAGGAACTCCCTTGATTCTCCTTTTTGTAGCAGCTTGGCTGTCAGCCTTCCCTCTCACCTTCAGGGGCTGTAGATTCAGCTTTGCCTGGATAGACTCCAGCCTCACCTGGCGAGGTCAGATAGCAGTGCCTCTAAAAATAGAACTTCCCTACCATCCAGTCATTGCACTGCTAGGTATTTACCCCAACATGCCCAATACTAATTCAAAGGGATACATGCACCCCTATGTTTATAGCAGCATTATTTACAATAGCCAAGATATGGAGGCAGCCCAATCCATTGAATGGATTTTTAAGAATATATGATATACATATGGTAAAAAAAAAAAAATATATATATATATATATATATATATCATATGTATAATGGAACATTACTCAGTCATAAAAAGAATGAAATCCTGCCATTTGCAAAGACATGGATGGAACTAGAGAGTACTATGCTAAGTGAAATAAATGTCAGAGAAAGACAAATACCATCTGATTTCACTCATATGTGGGATTTAAGAAACAAAACAATTAAGCAAAGGATGAAAGAGAGAAGAGAGAGAGGCAAACCAAGAAACAGACTCTTCACTCTAGAGAACGCACTGATGGTTTCCAGAGGGGAGGTGGGTGGAGAGATGGGGGACACAGGGGCCGGGGATGAAGGCGTGCACCTGCTATGAGGAGTCCCAGGCGATGTATGGAAGTGTTGAATCTCTATATTGTATACCTGACGCTATTACCCCATTGTATATTAACTAAACTGGAATTACAATTAAAAAACATATTTAAGAAACCATAGCAGTGCCTCAACCCACAGACTGAGAGAAAAACAGGGCTAGCAGCTGGGGCTCAGGGAGCTGTTGTGGTCTCTCCTGCTGACGACAGAGGAGGGGGGCCTCGGGTAGTCCCTGGGCTGCTGTGACTTTCTCTGACCCTTACCCTTAGGCTTCTGACTCTGTCCTGTTGCTTCTCACCTTCAGGCCTTGGGACAGCTGAGCTCCGCAACAATGAAACTCAACGTGGTCCTTATCACTGCCGTTATCATCTTCCAGGTACTGCACGGTAAATACCAGCCACGACGTCCTCCTTTCCCCAAGCCCACCATAGTCCAAGAGTCAAGCAGCAGGGGCTGTTCAGAGGCCATCTCGACACCCCAAAATAACTTCTTGACAAGGTTAAACATTCCTTGGAGGGAATTTACAACGTCCTGTGGAAAAGGCTTGCTAGGTATTGTCTTCTGCTCCCCCTTCCCTGTGAATGAACTGGATGGTTAGAGATAGTCCCTTGAACCACCTGTTGGAGACAACTATCCTGAACCTGGGCCCCGCCTGAGGAGCACTTCTGCTCATGACTCAGTGGTGACTGTGAGTCTCGCTGGGCAAAGGCTTTCTTCAGACAGTTCCCTGAGGGTGGGGATGGGTGTCAGGGTATAGGAGCTGGGGGCTTGGTGATGAGCACCAGGCAATGGCTCCTGTTACCCTCCAGCTAATGCCCAGGTGGGAACAACTTGTCAGGAAGGACAATTTGTCACCGACAGTGATGCCTTGCGGCGGAATGAGGGGGGACACTCTGGGAGCCAAGCTGCTGGCTGTCAGTGTTGGGCTGGGAGAGACAGGGCTTCTCTCGGCGAGGTCCCCAGCATTCCTCCCCACACCTTCAGTTTCATTCAAACACCTTTCCATTTTGCAGACAGCACCAGGGGGTTCAATTTTGAAAGGCCCTGCTTTCTCCGCGGTGGGATCTGCCTGAAGCAAGGGACGCCAGACTGTGAGCCCTTCCGAGGCCCCTGCCGGGCGTTCACCGTTTGCTGCAAAGTAAAGAGGAGCTGACGGAAGACGTGGAACAGCTGAGGGGCCCTGATGCCGGGATCCGAGCACGGTTCCCTTGTCCCAATAAAGCAAACAAGATGCAAGTCTCACTAATCAATTATTGTGTCATTAGGATCGATTAAAGGAACAGTTGTCTTCCACAGACGGGTAGTCAGTAAGAGGGAGACAATATAAGAATAAAATTTATATTATGCTTTATATTTTGCAAAGCATTTTCATTCACATAACCTGTAATTCTTAGACTGTTTGGTTTATCAGCCTCCCTTGACGGGTGCAGAAACCAGACACCATTTAGTTAAATAACAAGATGATGCCGTCAGTTAAAGGAGCGTGATCGAAGACGTTTCTTTTGGCTGATGTATAATACTCTATCCACATGGAAGGGAAGTTATGGTTTTCTTTAACAACTGCAGGAAAGCTGGATAGGAAAGGGTCCCCTACAGTGGGATGAGATGATGCGAGGACAGGGCTTGCCCTGGGATGTGTTTGTGCAGCAGGTAAAGTGCCCAGTGGGTGGTGCTGTCAAGGGAGCCCAGTGCTAGGGGTATGGTGCTGGGCACAGGCAGGTGCACGGAAAGACCATCCAGAGAGTAACCTCAACGGCAGGTCAGAAGGCTTCCGCTGATAGGTGTGATTACTGTGTGTCTTCCTTGTTCACTTTTCTGGTTCAGGGCATGACATCTGCTGAATGTCCCTGTCCTCCCTCTGCAGAGGGAGCAAACCGAGGCATGGGTGTGGCTTTCTGCTATTTACAAAGCCAATCTGAACATGGTGGGGAGAGGATGCAGGAGGTCGCCCAAGGTGACCAGGAAGCTGAAGGACGAAGGGGACAGATAAGTTTTACCAACATCCTTCCAAACCTAAAGAGTCACAGGAAAAAGAAAGGAGTGTGAGAGGAACTGTGACGACGAGTAATAAAGAGGACCATCTCTATGACCAGGTCCCCATCAATGAACAACCAAAGAAAATTTAGTGCAAGTTTGACATGAACAGCGGACTCATTATTACCAGCTGTAAATCAGCATTTGTAAAGATATCCAGATATGGCTACCAATGTTGGTTTCTCTGCTGCTCTTCATTGACTGACTTCCCAAATAGTCTGCCTATAGGGGTTACAGGACTTGAGTATTCCTGGTCTGTGATGTTAGTTTTAAAAATTATTTATTCATTTGAAAGAGAGAGAGAGAGAGAGAGAGAGAGAGAGAATAAGCAGGGGGAGGGACAGAGGAGAAGCAGGCTCCCTGTTGAGCAGGGAGCCCGAAGCGGGGCTTGATCCCAGAACACTGGGATCATGATCTGAGTGGAAGGTAGAACTAGAGGCATCGTAACGAAAGGGTAGCATAGCTGTTTATCCAGGAAAATAGACACTCCACCAAAAAAACCCTGTTGGGTGAAGAGAGGGTTACTGCATAATGATAAATATTTCAATTAACTAGAAAGATGTAATCATTTTCAATTTCTAAGCACTTGAGCACTCAGTCAGTTGAGCATCTGCCTTTGACTCAGGTCATGACCCCAGGGTTCTGGGATCAAGTTCTGCATCAGGCTCTCTGCTCAGTGGAGAGCCTGTTTCTCCCTCTCCCTCTGCCCCTCCCCCCTGCTTGTGTGTGCTCTCTCTCTCTCACTCAAAAAAATTAAAAAAATTGTAAGCACTTTCAAAAGTGCTTAAAAAGTGCTTTCAAAATATGTAAGCAAAAACTAATAGAGTTAGAGGTAAATTGTTCCAGATTCATTAATACAGGTAAGATTTTCAGCGGTACCATCCATCATATAGATATTAAATATTTTGTATATGGTGTGTTTCTTAATTTGTTTAAGCTGCTGTAACACAATACCATAGACCACGGTCTATATTAGACACGGTCTATATATAGACACGGGGGGGGGGGCTATAAATTACAGTTTATTTATCTATTTCTCACCTTTCCGGGGGCTGGAAGCCCAAGACCAGAGGCTGGAAGATTTCATGGGCAAGAGACCATTTCTTGGTTCATAGGCTATGGACTTTTAAAATTTTTATTATTCTGTTCAGTTAGCCGCCATATAGTAAGTACATCATTAGTTTTTGATAAAGTGTTC
>PISX010031436.1:0-17391 GCA_004024625.1 Mellivora capensis
TTTTTTAATTTTAAGGCACTCCACACGCAGTGTGGGGCTTGAACTAAGGATGCTGAGATCCAGAGTTGCATGCTCTACTGTGCCGAGCCACCTGGAAAGAGCCGCCAGGATTAACTGGCATACATCCCCAGGAGGGGGCTACGGGTGGGGGCATGTGGACTCTGGAATCAGGCTGCTTGGTTCTTTTTTTTTTTTTTTTTTAAAGATTTTATTTATTTATTTGACAGGCAGAAATCACAAGTAGGCAGAGAGAGAGAGAGGTGGAAGCAGGCTCCCCACCAAGCAGAGAGCCCGATGCGGGGCTCGATCCCAGGACCCTGGGATCACGACCTGAGCCAAAGGCAGAGGCTTTAACCCACTGAGCCACCAGGTGCCCCAGGCTGCTTGGTTCTTAAACTGGCTTCACCATTCTGGGCAAGATACCTATACCCTCTGTTCTTATTCATATGTAATGTTCTATGGATAAATTACAGCCCCCACCTTGGGAGAATTAAGTGAATTAGTTGTATGAATAAATCAAATGCAGAGAACAGAGCTTGGCATAGTAGAAGTACTCAGTAAATTTGATCTATTCTGTGTCCCCATCGACTTCACCAACTGCCAAGGGCAGGGGAACTACTCACTTTCTGCCAGAATCCTATTGCGAGGAACCTGGACCTGGTCCCTGAGAACAAATTAATCATCAAGGATGGGGGTCAGGCTGGAGCAATGGGGCTCAGTTTAGACAGAACAAGACCATTTCCCTTCTCCCTCTGGAAGGCCAGTAGAGTCTCTGAGGGGCCGCATGCCCCCTGAAGAACCCAAATCCAGAAGGACTCAACTTTCCTGAAGATACGTGCTCCAAAGTTCTGAAGGGAGTGAGCAGGTGTCTTCCTAGATCCAGGGCTATGCCTTTGGAGGGGGTGCCCCCACACCCAGGATTAAATGAATCATTTGGGGAGAAAACTTTAAGAACTCCCTTGAGGCTCCCATGTTGCTACGACTCGCTCTGTTTTGACTTTTTTTTTTTTTAAGATTTTATTTATTTATTTGACAGACAGAGATCACAAGTAGGCAGAGAGGCAGGCAGAGAGAAGGAGGCGGGGAGCAGACTTCCCCCCGATGCGGGGCTCGATCTCAGGACCCTGAGATCATGACCTGAGCCGAAGGCAGAGGCTTTAACCCACTGAGCCACCCAGGCGCCCCTGTTTTGACTTTCTTTAACCATAACCCCAAACCTTGCTGATACCGGCTTCCTGGATTCCAGAGTCTACCCGGTCTTTTTCTGCTGCTGTGACTTACATTCCCTGATTGCTTAGTTTGGTTAATGACCCTGTGTCTTTGTCTTTAAGTTGCAGCTTGATCCCTTCGAGCCACTCATGCTGACCTGTGGTCTGGTAACTAATATTCAATCTTGGCCGATGATATTGTGCCTCCTCGATGCCCTCTACACTATCTGTGCCCCCGTGGACACTTTGTAGGTCCCCCAGCTCCACGGGCACTCCTGGCCAGCCCAAGACTCTCTCTGAAGGGAAAATATAGGTACACGGAGACTAAATGATTTGTTTAGGGAAATAGAAAAAGAGCTAGAAATTTAGCCGAGCCAGAATTAGAACCTTCAGATCGAATTGCATCTAAAATACAGTAATCAGCAAGACCTCGTTCTTAAATAAAATGTTGTTTTAATAAAATACTGCACATATATATTTTTCTTTTCAAAGATGTTATGACCAGGATGGCTGGTGTGAATGGTAATATATGGTGAACTGTATAATTAGTAGCAAAAACAAGGACTCTCAAATAAATAGCTTAAACATTCTTTTTAAGACATATTCTGCAAATCAGCTGAGACTTAAGAACAGGCAAGGGAAAGCTGGCTTTTCCTCCAAGAATGTGCTTTTGGTTGTCTTGGGATAGAGAAAGGAGTCATATTTACCCTGTAGGAATCAAAAGTAACATTGGAGTGACCTTCTGGGGAGAGGATTCCTTGCCTCTCCTTGCCCTCTCCTCGCCTTTTTGTCCAAGATTTCAGAGTTTAACTAAACCATACACAAGCACTGCCCCAGAGCTGCCTTTAGGCATCTCTGTATCCGACAGGATGTGGAGCCAGTGGAAAATTCTAGGGAAAGCAGAGCTGGGCTAACAAGGAGGGAGATCTAGTGTGATAGCGGAGAAATTGATTATATCTGAATGCTCTGACCCGGTACAAAACAAGGTTACTGCGGCCATTCAGGAATCCCGGTAAATGCAAAGACCATGGATATATAACAGAAAAATATAAGAAGCAGAATTACCCCACTAATTACCCATTAATTACACTCTAAGTGGTCCCCACTATTGAGAGTGCCTTACCTAAAGATTCAAATATAATCAAAGCCATTTAGATATTGTGTAACATAATTTACAAGATGTGCAGGATATGAAAATGTCTTCCTTTAATCCATCATCCTTCTTTCTCTATCAAGTCCACTGCTCCTTTCTCCTTCCCCTTTTCTGTGTAAGGATGGGGACAGGTAGAAAATTCTCAGTTGAGATCCCCAGCCTGGGTGGCGAGCAGGCCCTACCTGGAAGTCTTGCTTTCATGTTATCTCAAAGAAGAGCAAGTAAATCTTCAGAGAAAAATCCAGAAGGACCCAACTCCTAACAGATAAGGCTTTCTCAACTAGCCTTATTTCCTTTCCAAAAAAACCCCACCCAATACAATTAGAATTGCAAAGGAGGGAGGGGTCATTGGGCTGACTCTAGCACCTCTGGCCTCTGGGCTGGCAGAAGACCCTAGCCTCCCTCAGAGGTTGGCACGGTCAGTCAGTAGTTGACTTTGAACTCTGCAGGCTCCATGGCCCTTACAAAGACTTCTTGTCCGGCTGGCCCAGGACCCGGGCAAGGCAATAAGGGATGAGGCTGACAGATGCCAGGGGCACAGCCGCACTCTTGCAGAAGGACAGGACGTAGAAGATCAGCTCCACTTGGGATGGGGGTTTCAGAGAGTCAAAGAGGTGCAGGAGGATGAGAGAGGCCACGATGCAGCTGAGGCGGAATGGGAACCATTTGCTGAACTTGCCCTTGCAGCTCTCCTGGTACATGCCGGAGTTGAGAGCCAACCCCAGGCCGAAGAGGGTCCCCACATTCTTGAGGAGGCTGGCGAAGGGCGTGGTGTCAATGTGGACCCATTCTGGCCGCTGGCACCATCTCTTGGCTTTTTCTAGTGTCCACAGGAGGTCTACGCCCAGCCCCTTGAGCAGCAGATAAAATCCAATGGCAAAGCCGAACAGGAAGAAGGTGACGAGGAAGTACTTCTTGAGGCTGGCATTGTAGATGCTCTGGATGTGGCGGAAAGTTTCAGCCACAGCAATGCCTGTGTGGGAGAAAGAATGGCTGTGAGAAGTAGAGAAGGCTCCAACCCTTCAGCTATTGGGATGGTGGGGGGGGGGGGCGTGCTTTGGAGCCATGGATGACTGGCCATCCATCCTGCCATTGTGACATTAAATCTCAGGCGCCAGATTAGAGCATCACCTGCTTTATTCCCGTAGGTGGATGGAAAGATGGAAGAGGCATGTCCTATACATTCTCTCCCTGCACGCGTGCTTCCTGTTGGGCCCTCCTGTTTCTACTTGAATACCTGCAGGTATTCAAGTAGAATTCAAGGGAGAGGGCTCACTCCCACTTGGGCAGCCCATTTCATCTTTGAATGAATTATCAAAAAACCTTCCGTGTGTCCCCGCCACTCCCATCCCATCTGTTGGTCTCAGTTATTTCTGTAGGAGTGAAGTTGTAAATCTAGAACCTCTGTAGAAAGCACATTTGAAGACAGTTATTCTTATCTCTAACCTATGCCTTCTCAGGTCTTTCATGTAACATGGTTTTCAGGCTCCTTCTCAAACAGGGCACCCAGTACGCTGCCTTACTTCTGTGGTGGTTGTGAAACTCTTTCTCCCTTGGACTCCGCACTCTTCTTGTAATGCTACTGTGTTCTGCTCTCACCCATCTCCAGGGGGGAAATTCTACAATGTCCCTAAGGTCTTAAATTCCAGGACCTCCCACAATGTATAGAAAGTCTTTCTTACACTTAACCTAAGTCTTTTCAGCCCCTTATAAAGAAATCTAAGAATCTAAGAAAACACAAGTATAGTTGACCCTGAACAACATGGGTTTGAACTAGGTGGGTCCACTTATACACAGATTTCTTTTTTTTCTGATGAATATAGTAGAGCCCTGTAAATGTATTATCTCTTCCTGCTGATTTTCTTTCTTTTTTTAAAAGATATTATTTATTTATTTATTTGGGGGGGGAGAGTGTCAGCATGAGCAGGAGGGAGGGGCAAAGAGAGAAGCAGACTCCCCGCTGAGCAGGGAGCCCCCATGTGGGGCTCAATCCCAGGACTCTGAGATCCTGACCTGAGCCAGAGGCAGACTCTTAACTAACTGAGCCACTCAGGTGCCCCTGCTCCTGATGATTTTCTGAATAGCATTTTCTTTCTCTCGCTTGCTTTATTGTAAGAATACAGGATATAATACATATAGTCTACAAAATATGTGTTAATTGACTATGTTATTGGTAAGGCTTCCAGCTAACAGTAGGCTATTAGTAGGTAAGTTTTGGGAGAGTCAGAGGTACATACGGGTTTTCAAGTGCATAGAGAGTCAGTGCTCCTAACCCTTGTGTTGTTCAGTTATCAACTGTATTAAAAACTCTGGTCCTATAAGAAAAACCAACTGTGGGTTTGAAGATTGATTTACCCAAATAAAGAGGTTTTCTAGGACTCTGTTCATTTGTTAAATTTGGTAGATTCCCTTAAAACTAAACTAAGGACCAGGGCGCCTGGGTGGCTCAGTCAGTTAAGCATCCCACTCTTGATTTCAGCTCAGGTCATGATCTCAGGGTCCTGAGATTGAACCCCATATCTGGCTTCATGCTCATGTGGAGTCTGTCTGAGGTTTTTTTCTCCCTTTCCCTCTGCCCCTTCCCCACTCTCTCTCTAAATAAAGAAATAAAATCTTAAAAAACAAACAAACAAACAACAGAATGAGGGGCAGTTCCCAGCTGAAGATCAGTAAGAGATAAAGAATATGAAAAGTAAGGAAATCTCCAGCTAATTCAATTGAGTGAATGAACTTGACGTATTGCAACTTTTCTGAAACTTTTCTGAGACACTTCGAATTGCGTAGATCTAGGCCCTCCTGTAGAAATGAAGAGTTCCCCCACCCTCCCCACTCAGCCCACTGAAACGCTAACAGCACTGATGACATCCAGAGCACGCCTGGCACGCTGGGATTTTGTCCCAGTTGGGGAGACACGGGATAGGAAGGGTGGGAAGGGAGAAAGCCAGAGCAGCTGATACCTGACAGGACTCCAGCAACAACCTGATGGGGAAAATGAGCAGCGAGGTAGATTCGGGACAGACAGACGTTCAGCTGCACGGCCCAGAATCCCAACCACAAAGCGACATTCAAGCACCTGCAAGAGGAGAGGCGGTCAGAACAGCACCCGGGTACGCATCCCTTAGCAAGGAGGACAGCCCTGGAGGAACGCCAGAGCCTGGCCAACTGAGGCGCTGTCCACGGAATTTTTATAAATTCGAAGCCCGTACTCCAAAGCTCAGAGATGCCCATGTCACGTGGTGAACGCTTGCACACGTGAACGTTAAGCTCTCCTATTCTACGTGTGTGATAATTAGCCATTTGCACAGTGGCTGTGTGCTCCGAACTCTCTGTAGTAGGAATATCTTATGTGCCTTTGTTTCTTAACCTGGACAGGGTGACTCTTTGGTTGGTACAGAAGTGGGTTTTTATTTAAACCCCGCCAGTAGGACACTGTCTGATCTTGAGAAGTCCCGTTACTGTGTAGGGCCTTGTTTCCTCATCTGTAAAGGGAGGGGTTGTGCTTGTAGGTCCCTTCCAGCCCTGATATCCTGTGACCTTCATGCTTGCCTTCAGCAGAAATGCCACGACTCTGCTCACTACCAGCCCAAGGCGGGGTGGGCCAGCAGTGTGGAATGTGGGGAAGAACAAGTGGTACGTCCATTTACAGAGACAGTCACCTCCTGCCCTCCACCCCCCAGTCCCCAGTGCTGAGTTCTTACCGAAATCTGTAGGTTGGCTTTTTCTTTCCCCGGAAGATAGCGAGGGTGGATGTGACCATCACGTAGTATACACCCGCTGTGCCCATGGCATGACCAGAAGGACTCCCTAAAGGGTAGGGAAGAGAGGAATGGATGAACTAAAGGTAAAAAGTCTCCATTTAGGGGTGCCTGGGGGCTCAGTTGCTATGCATCTGCCTTTGGCTCAGGTCATGATCCCAAGGTCGAGCTCCTGCATCAGGCTCCTGCTCAGGGGGGAGCCTGCTTCCCTCCCTCTCTCTCTGTCACTCCCTCCTGCTTGTGCTCACTCTCTCTGACAAATAAATAGACAAAATCTTTAAAAACCCCACATATCTATTGGGCTCCTACCACATGCCTAGCACTGTACTAGGTTCTGGGGGTAGTGGTGAGAACAACCAGAGAAGGCCCCAGTTCTTGTAGTTCTATACAGTCTAGAGATCACACCAAGAATCAGCATACTCAGTGTATAACAGCAAATCAATGTGCCCTCCATCACCTCCTTCCACTCTCCTGTAGCTACTCTGTTCTGGTCATGCTGGCCTCGTTGCGCTCCTTTCAACATACTCCCACCTCAGGGTTTTTGTGCTATTGGTCTTTCTGGCCAGAGAACTCTTCTACCAGAAATTTACTTGAAAATTTCCTTGCCTCCTTCAAGGTCTTGCTCAAATCTCTCCTCAGGGAATCCTACCCTGACTACCCTACTTACTACTTCAACCCATACTTCCTGATCATTCTACCCTGACAGATAGGAGGTCTTGAGATACGTCACCCAGATTCCCTTCTGGACTGGAGGACTTATCTGCCCAGCTATTGTGGATGTGGCTGCGGATGGCCCTCAGCCTGCAGCCTTCTTCCGGCATTGCCCTGAGCTGAAGAGAGCCATTTTGACCAGGGTTACCCTCTCCCCAGGGGCAGTCTCCACCCCATCACTGCTCTATATTGGGGTGTAGGGGCCTGATCCTCTTGTCACAATTCCGGGCAACTCTGAAGGGCCACCTCCAGCTTCAGAGCTCCCTATGGGGTTGGCTGAGACTGAATCCGCATCAGACTTCTCCTGCCCAGTTGGTTTCTGTTCCTTCCTTCCACCTGGGTTCCTCCCACATTCAACACATGGACTCTTGCATGCTGATCTACATCTGAGTGTGCTCTCCAGGGAATCCCAGAGATAACGCCTCGCCTTGCCTCCTTCTCCTACTCCTTTGCTCCTTCCTCCTCCTCCTATTCGTCTTCCTCTTCTTCTAATATCCTTTATCTTTTACTCATGTAATATGATTGTGTATATTGGGCGCATGTGCACACACACACACACACACACACCATTCAAACTTCAGCTGCACAAGGACAGCAATCTTTGTCTCTTTTATTCACGAAAGGTACTCCAAGTACTTAGAACAACGTCTGGCATGGTGTAGGTGCTCAATAAATAAAATGTAAATAAAATCAAATCTTTAAAAATTTAAATAAATAAATAAATAAAGTTAATGAATATGCTCTGAAATGAGCAAAGGGTTTGTGAGAAGAAATAACTAAGGGCCATGCCCTAGTTTGGGAGTTAAGAATGGGCCCCTGAAGAAGGGATGCTGGCACCAAGACTTAAGGGTGAGTGAAGCAGTTGGATAGTCCATTGCCTACCAAAAAAGGAAATCTAATCTATCATTGGATTGCATAAGAACTGTTTGGGTGTGTCTAGTAAAGCACAAACATGGGGTGTCTGGGTGGCTCAGTGGCTTAAAGCCTATGCCTTTGGCTCAGGTCATGATCTCAGGGTTCTGGGATCGAGCCCTGCATCGGGCTCTCTGCTCGGCAGGGAGCCTGCTTCCTCCTCTCTCTCTGCCTGCCTCTCTGCCTACTTGTGATCTCTGTCTGTCAAATAAATAAATAAAATCTTAAAAAAAAAAAGCACAAACATGGCGTGGGATTGGACAGTCGGTTCAGGAAGATACCTCTACTTGGCCAGGCCTTGGGGAAGAACAAGCCAGGGGCTTAGCCTTCTCCTGCTTTCCCTCCCTGGACGAAGGGCCACAATGCCATTACTCTCATGAGCCCTTTGCCTATAAGAATACCCTTGCCTCTCTGGATTAGCCTTTCAGGTTCTGGAAACATTAGGCAGATTTCTAAATTAGCAGAGATGTGCTCTTTAGGAAAGCCTCCTTGAATTAAATTCACATGGAGTTGTACCCAACTGAAGACTGACTAAAGCTTGAAGGAGTGGTCCTCCTCCTGTCCCCTCAAAGCTTCATCTACCCTGACTGCTGAGAGGTGGCTACAGTGAGCAAGGTCCACCCAGCTTCTGTCTCTACTGGGGACTCTCACCTGGTCCAGTCTCACAGGTGACTGGAAACTGCTTTATCAGCGGCACAGAGGTGTTACGGTAGTAATCTGTGTCCATGACCCACCAGTATGGACGCTGTCCAAACAGAATCCTGCAAAAAAGCAGAACCAGCGTCTGGAGTTACTGAAGGAACCCTTTTGCCTGAAGCCCACACCTTAGGGGAAAAGAGAGTAGTGTGAGGAGAAGATTTATGTGATCCTAAATAGAAGACTATTAGCTTTGGCTGCCTCCAAGAAGGGGAATGGGGTGGCTGGTGAGTGGTAGGGGAGGGAGACTTTTTCTGGTACATCCTTTATATAACTTTTGAATTTGGAACGATTTGAATGTATTATTTATTCAAACAGAAATAAACCCTAGATCCTAAAAATCCATATTAATGGAAGCTCTGTGACTATTTTTTAAACCCCAGGAAGAATTGGTCCTGGAAGGACACATACAGAACTACAGTTTCTGGGGCGCCTGGGTGGCTCAGTGGGTTAAGCCTCTGCCTTCAGCTCAGGTCATGATCCCAGGGTCCTGGGATCGAGCCCTGCATCAGGCTCTCCGCTCCGCAGGGAGCCTGCTTCCCCTTCTCTCTCTGCCTGCCGCTCAGCCTACTTGTGATCTCTCACTGTCAAATAAATAAATAAATAAAATCTTCCAAAAAAAAAAAAAAAGAAAGAAAGAAAGAAAAGAAAAGAAAAAAACTACAGTTTGCACCTTGGACTTGCAAATCCTGCCAGGTCCCTATGCTCTTCTGTCAGGTCTCAGGGAGTCTTGGGTTTCCTCTGACATCAGAGAATGTGCCCGGGCCCCAGGGACAGTCACCCTCAGGAAATGTGGCTTCCCTGCCATAAGAACTGCTCTCTGTAAGGACAGAGGTAGCTTCGGGCACTTACTTTGTATCCTCTCTGCCTTGGAAGAGGGTATAGCCCAGACAAACCACTTCTCCCTCTTTTCAAAATTATTATTATTTTTAAAGATTTTATTTATTTATTTAACAGAGAGAGAGCTCACAAGTAGGCAGAGAGGCAGGCAGAGAGAGAGGGGGAAGCAGCCTCCCCGAGGAGCAGAGAGCCCGATACAGGGCTCGATCCCAGGACCCTGGGATCATGACCTGAGCCGAAGGCAGAGGCTTACTTAACCCACTGAGCCACCCAGGCGCCCCAAACCACTTCCCCTTTAAAAGTACTAGATAAAGTACTAGATATGCTTTTCATTGTGGAAACAGGTATCAAGGTTCAACCTCTCCAGGACTGGAATAGTGATTTTTCACCGACATCAGAGACAGCCACTAACTCTGACCTCTGGAAACTCAAGAGAAAATCCATGGTTCTTCAACTGAGATCAGATGTTTAAAATAACCCTTTACCTGTTTACTTTTTAGGGTCATGCTGTTGAATAGGAGGCATTACAGACAATACTTAGTTCTCCAACCTCTCAACAGAGCTTTCAGAACCACATTGATACACCTTGGTCCTCTCAACCCTATGACAATTTTTTTTTTGGATACTAAAAGGCATTTATTGTTTATGGCCAAAGAATATTAGACCTAGAAGCATCTTCAGAATCACTTGACAGTAGAAATAGATAGTTTAGGGATGGTAAAGGTCTTAGCTGGCCCAAGCTCTTTATTTTCTAGATGTGGAAATAGAGGCTAAACCAGTCACGTGCTGGACTCAACTGGTACTGGCCAACCATTGTAAAAGATGTAGGATTTTTGCAAGCATGACCCACCAGTAGATTGAAAGTGGCCCCAAGGGGAATACAAAGATGGAGAAATTGACAACTGCTAAAATGAGGACTACCACCTGCCCCCTGAGAGAGTCAGTTCATCAGCATTGACTATAACCTAGTTCGTAAGAACCTTGCCTCTGAAATCAGCCTGCCTGGGCTTCAGTGCTGCCTCTGCTATTGATGGCCATGTTGATCCAGCTGTGGCCGCTTATCTCCATGCCTCCGTCTCTTCATCTGTTATATTGTAGCAACAACCCCACAGCGAAGCTCTTGGCACATGGCCTAGTACCTACTAAAAGTTCAATACATGTTAACTAGAATTATTATTAATTTCCCAGAGATAACCTAAGTTTTCAGATTATAAAACAGAAACTCAGAGAGTGGCTTTGATTTGCCCAGGAAGTAAAGCTGGTGGGTGGCTGAACGAGGGTTGGAGTCCAGTTCTCTGGGTTGCTTCTCATTTTTCCATCCAATGGATTTTTTTTTAAGATTTTATTTATTTACTTGACAAACAGAGATCATAAGTAGGAAGAGAGGCAGGCAGTGAGAGAGGAGGGGAAGGAGGTTCCCCGCTGAGCAGGGAGCCTGATGTGGGGCTCGATCCCAGGACCCTGGGATCATGATCTGAGCTGAAGGCAGAGGCTTTAACCCACTGAACCACCCAGGTGCCCCATCCATGCCATGGATTTTTAAGTTACCAACACGTTTCTTGTTTTCATACACCATCTTTCATCCATCTATCTTTATGTTACCTATCCTGCTTCAAACTAATAAAACTGTACTTCTTTGCTTATAACCTATACTTCAGCCTTTTCATTAAGTCGAGCAGCTGGCCTTCCATCCACATGAAATAGCCTTGCCTGTGTCTTCAACTCATGGACAGGGTTTTCTCTGTCTTCCCTCTTTAAGTAGATGATCCAAAGTCGGGAGGGGAGTAGCCTGTGGCTTCCCGAATAGCACAGAGAAGGCAACTTCCGATGGACAGACATTTCCAGAGAGAATGCCAGCCTCTTCCCTTGCCGATTCTCCTCTCTATCTGGCTCTTACTCACCACTTAAAGACGAGGTTGAGCCAGTCTCCAATCACCGCTACCCAGAGGAGCTTGATGCCCACAGCTTCACGGAGATGGAACCAGATGGGGAAGAGGACATAGAAGGCATTCCTGAGGTCTGCGATCACGGACACCAAGATGAACCAATCCTGAGAGTCCTGGTAATTCACCTGGAGGTAGTGCGTTGACTGGATCCCAAAGTCATGAAGGACGTTCATTCCTTGCTCCATCCTCACTCCTGGCGCCTTGGGCAGCCTTCAGCTGAGCCCTTGCTGCGATGACGGACTTGGTGGTGATTGCTCTTCTACCAGCCTGTGCCTTGCCCCTGTTTTTATACACCCTGGATCTGCCCTGCAGGTCAACCCAGCCCTGATCTTTGGACTCAAAAACCACTTTTGTCTAAAATCTATTGATCAAAGGTGCATCACCGGTAGGTTGATGCAAACATGTCTGGGGTGATTTACGTAAAATAGAAAAACGGGCACACAAAAACAGCCTGATCTCTGCCATGTACTCGGCCAGGCCAATTATTAACTTTGGCATGCTGCTTGGTAGTGCAAGGGCTGCCCTCTGGCTCCGAAGCCAGCCCAGAGACCCAGGACAGAGTCTACATCTGCCCTGGTTCTTGCAGAGATCCTGATTTCCCATCTGCAAGTGCACTTATTTGAGGACAAAGACAAGTCTTGGTGCTCTAGCTATCATGTTTTAAGAATATTCCTTTTAGGAACGCCTGGGTGGCTCAGTTGGTTAAGCAGCTGCCTTTGGCTCAGGTCATGATCCCAGCGTCCTGGGATCCAGTCCCACGTCGGGCTCCTTGCTCGGCAGGGAGCCTGCTTCTCCCTCTGCCTCTGCCTGCCACTCTGTCTGCCTGTGCTCTCTCTCTCTCTCTGACAAATAAATAAATAAAATCTTTAAAAAAAAAAGAATATTCCTTTTAAAATGTGGTAAGTTCTATCATCCGGAGAACCATCACCTTGCTGGGCCTCTCTTATCTGCAGAGGGATTTCTGAAGGGCCCCTGGTCTGGGAGCTCAAACCCTCTTCCAGGGTTGTCTCCGTAGCTCTTACAGCCAGGAAATAATCATCTTTGAATGCACTGATTAACTCACCTAATGTCCTTCAAGTCGGGACCTTTGGGGTTTTAACAGACAAGTTTAAGCAGTAGAATGAATGTGTGTTCTTAGTAAAAACACCAGCAAGCTGGTGACTGGGGACTCTGGAAAGGGCTTCTGTATTTTTTTTTAAATGCATTTGAATGTAGCTGATATACCATGTTGCATCAGTTTCAGGTGTATAACATAGCGATTGGACATCTCTACACATTGTGCTATGCTTGCCACAGTAGCCACCATCCATCACTGTGCAACGTCACCGTGCAACACTGTTTCAATACCATTGACTGTAGTCCCTGCGTTGTACCTTTTTTCATCATGGTGGCTTATTCATCCCATGAAGTCTGGAGGGCTGTATCTCCCACTCCCCTTCCCCCATTTTGCCCCTCCTCCCACCTTCCTTCCCTCTGGCAACCATCAGTTTATTCTCTGTATTTATTGGTTTGATTCTGCTTTTCATGTTTATTCATTTCTTTTTTTTTTTTTAAGATTCCACATATAAATGAAATCGCGTGATATTTGTCTTTCTTAGTCTGACTTATTTCACTTAGCATAATCCCTCCTGGGTCCATCTGTGTTGTCACAAATGACAAAAACCTCATCCTTTTTTATGGTTGAGTAACATTCCTGTGTGTGTGTGTGTGTGTGTGTGTGTGTGTGTCTATTCTTATCTCTATATGGACACCATCTCTTCTTTATCCATTTATCTATGGATAGATGGTTGGTTTGCTTCCATATCTTGGCTATTGTAAACAACACTGCAATAAACAGAAGAATGTATATATCTTTTTGAACTAGTGTTTTTGTTTTCTTTGGGTAAATGCCCAGAAGTGGATTACTGGGTCATACGGTAGTTCTAATTTTTAAAAATATTTTATTTATTTATTTGAGAGAGAGTGAGCAGCAGAGGAGCAGAAGGAGAGAGAGAAGCAGACTCCTTGCTAAGCAGGGAGCCCACCATGGGGCTTGATCCCCAGGACTCTGGGATCATGACCTGAGCCAAAGGCAGACGCTTAACTGACTGAGCCACCCAGATGCTCCTGGTGTTTCTATTTTTAATTTTTTGAGGAAACTCCATACTGTTTTCCACAGTGATTCTACTAATTCACATTCTCACCAACAGTTCATGAGAGTCCCTTTTTCACCACGTCCTCGCCAACATTTGTTATTTCTTGTCTTTTTTATTTTAGCCATTCTGACAGGTGTACAGTGATATATATTTTTAAAAATATTTATTTATTAAGTAAATTCTAAACCCAACATGGGGATCGATCTCACGACCCTGAGATCAAGAGTCATATGCTCCTCTGACTGAGCCAGCCAGATGCCCATGTAAGGTGATATTTTATTATGGTTTTAATTTGCATCTCCCTGAGGAGTTTGCGCTTTCTTTCATTTGTATTTGGAGATTTTATATATATCTCTATATCTAATCTCCAGGAAGTCAATGCAATGGACTTCCTGGAGACTAGATATATAAAGGACAAGGAATAAATAGAAGTAACAGAAACTAAGTTATGAGAAACAATGCTGCCCGCTTTCCTGCACGAGCCGAAATCATCCTGTAGCCATGCAGAGACCAAAGCCTCACACACCTGGGTCACCTAGACCTCTGAAGGGAGCAGGGGGCGGAATCAGGTGACAGACTGACATTTTCAAAGATCAGAGCTCGTTGAAATAGAGTTTTTCAAAACCTGCTTGGGTTTTCCATCGGTAAGTCCATATTGCCTTGTAAGGAGTGGATTGGGGACAAGGAAAAGAAACTCAGAGCTAATGAGTGGGTAGCAAAGGTTGACAACATTCCATGCTGGAAATGATTACAATGTCATCCAGGGGGTATGACCTGGAGTCTCCCCACCTGCCCTGGGCTCCCACCCAGCTCAAGCTGATTCCAACTGCCCTTGATCACATTGTCTCTGCTTGTCCAAGCAACTCCATCACCCCCCTCCCCACTTCTAGGCTAGAGAGCGGCTAATGGTGGGGGTGCTGCAGGTGAGGCTCATGCTTGGCAGGGTTGTGGAGGGCAGGGCAGTGTTCTGCATTGTCAGGACTGCAAGGGCACGGGTAGGGGGCCCCGACCAAAGAGATGGGCCCTTCCCTCTACTAGATAAGCCCTCCTCAAAAGTATTCAGTAACTACTGTGGTGATCCCTGGGGACTGGAGCTTTTATGGTCTGGGGGGAGTCAAGGGTGAACAGAGCAGATCCTTTGACGAAATATCCAGAGGCCACTGTCTGGGTCTCCACCATGTGCTCAGTAGGTGGGGAGCCGGTGGAGAGCCCTATCTTCTGGAAGAACCGCAGGGAGAGGGTTCATGTTGATAGAGACACATGATGGGGCTGATAACCCTTTCTGGGCATACTGGGCAGCCTTCTGGCAGGCCGCCCTCCGGGGAGGGGGACCCTCTTGGAGCAACTGTGTATATCACGAGACCATTTACTCATCTTTACCTTTCCAACCTCCAGCTCCTTCCTGCTGCCTCCAGCAAATTTTTATCTTGTGCAGAAAAGAATGAGGCCCCAAAGGACCCGAGTCTGTTAGAAAGCTGAAGAGAGAAACTTAGAGTTCTCAGATCCTCAAAGGACTTGGGGGTATTCGAGGTGAATACTGTGGACAAAACATGTGAGTTGCTAGAGATTTGGGTGAGGATCCACTCACTTAGAGATGTGTCTGCCAGAAGCAGGGTTCCATCATTTCCCCCAAATCCTGTCAGCTTCGCCTTCAAGAAGTTTTCCAGTTTAACTCAACAAACATTTCCTGAGCAAAGCGCCTCACACCCGAGAATCCCTGAGGATTCAACGTTAAATCCCCATGTTCTCAGGGACCTTGACAATGGGGTGGGGCTGAGAGGACAGGCCTTCGACATTTAGGTCAAGTGGACCTTTAAATTAAACTTAATAATAAAATAATAAATAATAAAATAATGAAAATAAATTTAAAGCGGACCTTTAAATTAAAGCTGAATCCATTTGTCCAAATATAAATGACTTCTTTTTTATTTTGTCCTCAGTGGAGATGACTCAAGACTTACTAATGCCCTCTGGGGAAATGAAGTCTGGGAAGCAATGAAGATGGAAAATTATAGAGGCCTCCTTTTTTTTTTTTTTTGACAGGTACACTAGCTGGGCACTCCTCGGGCACTTTCTCCACAAACAGAAACTCAGAGGCTTGGGGCTCTTGGTTTGGGAGGAACATTAAGGAAAGGAGCCAGAAAGTACAGTCTGGTCTGTTATTAAGTAAGTACAGCTGGTTCCAGTGTCCAGGCACCTCCTTCTCCAAGAACAAGTTTGACTCACTCACTCGAACAAGTTTATTTGCTGACAGGAAAGTGAGGAGGAAAAGGAGCCAGAATTTGCAGCACACCTCATCCAAAAATTGCATTTCTTACCAAAAAAGAAATTCTGACTTCACCTGCAGCCACGTCCTCTGTTCTGGGTGGGGCTCTGGGTGCTGTTGAAGGAGCTGCCTTGCCTCGCTCAGCTGTCATTACCGGAGAGGGTCTTGTCTGCACACGAAAGCAGGCATGCAAAACCCAGCTTCGATCTGGGGCTTTGAACAGAGTAGATTTCTCTGAAGGATGACAGCTCAAACTGTACAAGATACAGTTTTACTTTTTTTTTTTTAATTTCTTTATTTGCTTTTGTTTTCTTTTTTCCTACCTAGTGATCAGTGGGGGTAAGGTGTTCAGGGGTAGACAGTAGACACTGGCTGGATGGACGACTGTCACCTTTTCGATGAGTGACCCTGTTGATTTTTTACAAAACAGGTTGGGGAAAGCAGGTGGAGGGAGAGGTGGGTTAATCATTGTTAGCCAGTGAAAATGGCTGACTTATCGCTGGCGTGGTGAGAAAGTTCAGCTTCAGGACCTTGAACTATGCATCTATTGACCAGGTGGGGGGAGCGTGGTTCATGTCTCAGGATGGGCTGGACATTTTGTCCACAGAAAAACTCCTGAGGGCATTTGCTTCACCGTCAACAGTGAAGAGCTTCCTGCTCACTACCTTCTCCTTCCGCCCCAGGGTCTGCCCTCCAACAACATCAGGTGGACAATGGGAACCTTGACAGGAAGCATGGATTGGCCATCCTTTGCCTTCCCCACCCCCCATCTTCCTTTGCTGTCCTCCCTGGAGAAGCTGTTGTTCCCTCCAGAGAATATCCTGTTTCCACAAATGGTCAACCAGTCCCCTCCCCACCAGATGGTAGACAGTTCTCCTGCTCCCCGTCAACCCTTGGGCAATGCCAAATCACGTGAGCCCTCAGGACACATTCTTGCTGTCAAATTTCATCCTTCCTGCCAGGAGTTAAACTTTGTCCACGGTGCACTGCAGAGGCAGAGGCACAGGAAGTAAGTCTCCAATATAGTGGTCGGAACCACTTGCAAAAAGCTTCATTCTGGTCTGTACCCCGGAGGCAAAGAAGGGCTATCCAAGGTGAGACAGGAAATGTGACTCAAGCTAAAGAAGATGCCATCCCTTCCAGATGTGGTGCCTGACTTTTAATGACCCAACAGAAGTCAATGATTCATTATTGCTAGAAGGAGAAGATAAATATATTCATGTCTTCTTCATTAAAATATTTTCCAAAGTCTTGTAGTTATGGGGTACCTGGCAGGCTCAGTTGGTGGGGGCGTGGGCTCTTGATCTCAGGGGTGGATTTGAGCCCTACACTGGGTATAAAGATCACTTAAAAAAAAAAGGCAACATAGTCACATAGTTTTTAAAAATTTGGAGTTCAGGGCGCCTGGGTGGCTCAGTGGGTTAAGCCTCTGCCTTTGGCTCAGGTCGTGATCTCAGGGTCCTGGAATGGAGCCCCACGTGGGGCTCTCTGCTCAGCGGGGAGCCTGCTTCCTCCTCTCTCTCTGCTTGCCTCTCTGCCTACTTGTGATCTCTGTCTGTCAAATAAATAAAATAAAATCTTTGTTGTTGTTGTTGTTGTTGTTTTTAATTTTATTTCTTTTCAGCGTAACAGAGTTCATAGTTTTACACCACACCCAGTGCTCCATGCAATGCGTGCCCTCCATAATACCCACCACCTGGCTCCCCCAACCTCCCACCCCCCGCCCCTTCAAAACCCTCAGGTTGTTTTTCAGAGTCCATAGTCTCTCA
>PISX010031437.1:0-17386 GCA_004024625.1 Mellivora capensis
TAGGAAAAGAAGAAAAGAAACAAGACGGGATCGGGAGGGAGACAAACCATAAGTGACTCTTAATCTCACAAAACAAACTGAGGGGTGCTGGAGGGAAGGGGGTCGGGAAAGGGGGGTGGGGTAGTGGACATTGGGGAGGGTATGTGCTATGGTTAGTGTTGTGAAGTGTGTAAACCTGGCGATTCACAGACATGTACCCCTGGGGATAAAAATAGTTTATATGTTTATAAAAAATAAAAATTTTTTTTAAAATGCAAATTCTTTCCTTTTAAGGATTTTATTTATCTACTTGACAGAGAGAGACAGAGACAGAGCCAGAGCCCAAGCAGGGGGAGCAGCAGGCAGAAGGAGAGAGAGAGGCAGGCTCTCCTCGGAGCAAGGAGCCTGATGCGGGGCTTGATCTCAAGACCCTGGGATCACAACCTGAGCCAAAGGCAGACGCTTAACCAACTGAGCCACCCAGGCGTCCCAGAAATGCAAATCCTTTATCCATCCCAAACCTAGTGAATCAGAACTCCCCTGGGGAGGGGGCCAAGCAATCTGGGTGTGAACAAACCTTCTGGTATTTTCACACACACTGACGTTTGAGGGCTCTGATCATGAAAGGCACCTACAAAGATGCAAGTCCATATGCCGGGAGTGAGGAGGGCTGCTCTTACATTGAATCAAGCAGATCTGAGACAAGGGGATGCAAAACGTGTGATGGGGACAAATGACATTTTAGAATGCTCAGGTGGCAGACATGAATGCAGCCTTGAGGGAAATGGGGGGCTGTCCCATCCCACCTAGCAGCCAGAAAAAAACAACTGTCCAGTGTCATAAAATACGCTCTCCAAGCGTATAACTTATGCAGTAAAACCCAGAGCTCGGGGTCTGTTCGGTTTGGGGGGAGGTGAAAATTATTTCTGTGCATCAATACCAAACAAGAAAATTTATTACTGACAAGCGCCAAGTAAACGATGTCGTCTTCTCTATCTTTGCCATCACACCCCCCAAACCCTCAAATACCTGTGGCAGTTAATGGGAAAGAAGTAAAACAACTTTAAAATCCAGGAATTTGGGCAGATTTGAATTACACATTCATAAAGACGATCATTTCACACATATGGATTTTTTTTTTTCTGGGGGGCCTTCTAGGCCCAGGGAAGGAGCAGAGAGAGAAAATGGCTGGACTGGTTCTGAGCTGGAGATTAGGAGGGTGTGTGGGTACAGGAGATGGGCTCAGCAGAGCACTGAGGGGAATGGTGGGGTGATGGTAGAAATGTCTGGTTACAGACCTAGAGTGGCATTTAAACCCGGGGAGGAGATGGATGTCCTGAGACATGAAAGAGGGACTCTGCTCTTGGGGTTCCCTCCAAGGTTTGGAGTGGGAGTTACCTGAGGTGGGGAGGTCAGAGGTCAGAGCCGGCCATATTGAATGCCTTCTTCATGACTTCCTTCCATTTGTGTTCAAAAACCACTATGTGTCTCTGTGGTGACAGGCCCTATGTCAAGTCCTGGATATTTGAGGGACACACCCAGCTACGTACTCACCAACAGCAAGGCCAATCTCTCTCTCCTACCAAGACAGAACTAGCTTGTAATGAACTACCTTCTCTCCCCAGATGGAACTTCACAGAACCTTCCAACATCTTATTATCACTAACCAGCCCTGACTTCCAGGAAAGATGTTGAGAATGAGAGCTGTCCCACCCCTGGGGTCTTCCCCTAGCCTGGCCTGGGCTGCCAGGATGCACCTTCTCTGGGGGGCAGAGCAGAGCACTGAGGAGGTGGATTGGAATCCTGGCCCTGCCTCTTATTTGCTATCCAGCCTCGGGCCCCATGGCTCTTAGCTTTACCCTCCTCCCCAGCAAAACAGGGGTGGTGATGAAGATTAAGTTTGCTACCCCAAGTCAAGTGCAGACCGTGTGACCCAGTAAGCACTTAGTAATGGTCTTGTCATTATCCTTAATCAGGAAAGCATAATCAAACCCACTATCTCCCACCTCCACCCATCCACACTCGGTGTAACATCCCACCCACCGCACCACCTGCCTCCTCACCTCAACCCTCTCTCCCCACCTTCCTCGGCGTTCCCCTCGGCCTGGTCTATACGGCCAGCCTCTTCTTGCCAGGACAGATCCAGTTCCGGTTGCATGGAAGAAGGAGCAGTATGAGCCCTTCTGCAGAAGTATGGCCAAGGGTTGAGAGTTAGGAAATGTCTAAAAAACAACTCTAACCAACTCCAGCTGCCACCCCAGGAAGGTGGTGTGGAAAAAGGCTACCCTTTAAATTTTCAGTCCACCGGATGGTGATGATAGCCCCGAGGTTTAGGCGTTCCTCAGTCTTTCTCCTCCAAACCTCTGGTCCAACTTTCCGTCATAATGGCCGCCTGCAGGCTTTGCTGTCCTGGGCTTATTTATCACTCGTACTAGTCGTGAGATCTTGGGAAAGCTCTAAACCTATTTTTCCATGTACTCATCTATAAAGCAGGATTTGCATAACAGCACACAATTCCGAGATCCTGAATTGTGAACATTATGTGAGTAGCATGTCCCCCCACACAGTAAGCTCTGGGCACAAGCACTGAGCAACACTAAGTTACTGAGTTTGCTCCACCAGCCCATGGTCGTGCCCCTTTGGGCTTCCTGCTTCGTGATGGATTCTATTATCTCACGGACAACTGGCCCTAGGACTTGGCAGGGGCTGAGTTCTGTATAACCTCTACATTCTAAGGCACAGCTGCCTTAGACAGCCCCAGGTCTCCTAAGGCATTACTCGTGAGTTCCCCTACTCCGCCTCCATCACAAATGAGGATGACTCTCCTGGGAGTGAAAAAGAGAGGGCTTCGCAGGAAAGGTGACTTGAGGCTGAAATGCTCAATGGGAAACTGGGAAAGCAATCCCAGGCAGGTGGAAGAGGGATGCTGAAGCCCTGGAAGTGAGGACACTTGAAGTGGGAGCAGGTGAACGAAACCAAAATGCTAGAATGTAGAGACGGTGAGGCTGCCCAGGAAGGACAGACTTCGGGCAGTGGGGGGCAGAAGGGAACTTGTATTCGGGTGTGCATTTTTTCATTGTTTTCCTCTGAACTCTTTCGGACTTTCAGACCTGCTGAGGCGTCCACAGCCCAGCCAGCCAAAGCCAAATGGCCTCCCGAGGAGGTAAGGCCTGGGGGGGGATACCCCAAAACACCCCACCCGGAACGTGGGCGGGGGCTAGCCTCTTCTCAAGGCTTGATCCCGCTCCGCTCCCCTTGTGTGTGCATTTTCATGAAGGAAGGTGTAGTCTGCCGACTTCCTTGTCATTTATCCCTGGACAGTTTGTTGACTTCAAGAATCCTTGAATGCCAACCTGGATGTCTTTATAATTGCTGGGTCTGTCAGAGCCTGTGTGAGAAGTGTCGCCGGGAGAATGCAGTCAGAAAGCAGAGTCGCAGTTTGTTCTTCACGAAGGTGACAACGACCGAAAGCATTACTTGCTTTCAGGACAGTTTTGAGAACATTCCTAGCTCCTGAAAGAAAAGGCGTTTGTAAAATTGGAAAAGCCTGCTGACATTGACAGTGAATTCATAATGCGTATGTTAATCGGCTGGAGGGGGGGGGGGCAGGCGCACCCACCCGGAGGAAGGCTCCAGAGCCACGGAGAAAAGGCTTTAATTGGGGGCACCTGGGCAGCTCTGTTGGCTAAGCATCTGCCTTTGACTCAGGTCCTGACCTCAGGGTCCTGGAATCAAGCCCTGCCTCAAGCTCTCTCCCTCTTCCTCCCCCTGTCCCTCTGTTCATGCTCGCTCGCTCTCTCTCAAATTTAAAACAATTAAAAAATTAAAAAAGGAAAGAAAAGGCTTTCATCAAAGGCATGAAAGTTTGAAGACTTGTTACAAACCATAAAAACAAGTGGTTCCTTCCCCCTTATATGCAGATATAAGGAAAATAAGCAACACGTTAGACTGCTTGTAGCAGATCCAATGCCACTACCTAGTTCTATATTTGGGGTGGGTCCCTTTCTCTTGGGGGCTTTGTGTTCCTAGTCTGTAGAAGGAGAATTGATATAAGTTATTCTCAAATTCTAAGTTCTCTGCAAAGATTACCTGCATGTATGAAGATCATTTTAGTGAAAACCCTCAAAGCTGCCCAAGGAATTTCAGAGGTGGGGCTCGAGCCTGCTGCAAATGCAGAGGAGAGCCCAGTCCTGCCTGGGGGCAGAATACTGCCCCCTGTCTGTGGTTATAAGCCAAGTTTTCCCCCCACCCACAGCCCCATCCATTTACCTATTATCTGTGGTGGCTTCCATGCTACAAAGGAAGAGTGGGCGTAGTCACTACAGAGAGCAAGGAACACCCCAAACTGAGAATATTTAACTGTTCTGTTACAGAAAACATCCTCCTAACCCTTTTGCCCACCTTAGATATTATTCAACCCTTCCTTTATTAAAAAATGTTTTGTCTGATCAGGGACTCAGACCCGGCAGGTGTAAGAAGGGCTACAGCGATCCCACTCCCGGGATATATACACACTGACGTCAGGATCTCAAAGATGCATGATGAACTTGAGGCATTATTCACAATAGTCAAGACATGGAAGTAGCCAAAACGGACTTTGATGGATGAGTAGATAATGAATATGTGGTATATACATGCAATGGGATGTTATTTTAGCCATTAGAAAAGGGAAGAAAACCTTCCATTGGCAACAATGTGGATAGACCCAGAGGAGAGTGTGCTAAGTGAAATAAGCCAGATGCAGAAAGACAGAACTGTATGATCTCACTTACACATAGAATCTAAAATAGTCAAAATCATAGACGTGAAGAATAGAATGATAGTTGCCAGGGGCTGGGGGCTCAGGAGAGGGGGGAGGGGGGAAATGCAGAAGCAATAGTCAAAGGGTACAAAGTCCCAGTTAAAGAAGATAAGTACATTCTGGAGATCTACTACATAGAGTAGTGCCTGGAGCAAACAATATTGTGCCATATACTTAAAATTTGCTCAGAGGGAAGATCTTATGTAAAGTGTTCTTACCACAAAAAAATTAATATAATAATAATGAAGCAAGAGGAGGAAACTTTTGGAAGTGATGGATATGCTCGTGGTCCTGATGGGGGTCTTGGTTTCAGGGCTGCATCCTCATCCCCAAATGCACTGAGTTGAATATATTAAATATGTACAGATTCACAAATGTCGGTGATACACCTCAATAAAGTGGGTATTAAAAATAGATAAGGAAATGCTGTTGAATATTACCCTTTATCCAGTACATGGCTTTCTTTGATCGCACCTTGGGAAGACATTTCCTGCCTGAAGGAAATTCTTCCTTATACCTTGGAAGACCAGCACACCTATGACTACAGCCCTGCCTCCTAGAGGTCAGTTCCTCCCATGTGCCCAGCAGCTCTCTGGATAATCCATTATAAGGATCTCGGGGAGAAGCAGCCCCAAATCCTCCAAGATTTCCTCATGGGTATGGTTTAGCCCTTCTCCTGCACAGTAACCCACCTTTGGGCATCCACGGTTTCTCTGTGCCAATTGTGCTATGAATCTAACCTTGAAAACAAGGACCCAGGTGTCCTGGGACTTCTAGACATTCTGCTCTAAGACAGTCCAGCCAGGGGCCGCTTGGTACCCTTGATATCAGCTCAACTCAGAACACTTTCCGTATGTGCTTCTGACGTCAGGCCACATGCTCCCAGCCTGTGAGAGCATGTTTTAGGGCAATGTATGAACTTTTGCATTTGAAATGCAAAATTTATTTCAATCTATTCAGTTTGACATGGATCTGGGCATTGCCCCTACTCTTCCCAAAATCAGTCTTAGAATCATGGTTATATTCATGCTGCATAAATTCTCAGGACTTAACCCCTTCCACAACTGCTACTTTTGCAGAACTATCGGAAATGATCTAAACAAATGATGTTCCCTTTTAGCACCGTGCCTTCATTCTCCTGTACCTGATCACAAATGCTCTTCCCTTTCTATCAGGGGAACTCCCCTTATAGGTCTGTCAAGCCCTATCCTCCAGGAAGCCCTCCCCAACTCCTGCAGATCAGGTTGGAAGCTTCTCTTCTGTGTTGCCCAGCACCCTGAATTTACTTCGTGGCTATGTTTCTTGTACTGTGTGAGCTCAGAACTGTGGAATGCTCTTACTCATCCCTGGCTTACTGGCATCTAGAACAGCATCTGCACATTATAGGCATCAAGTTCATTTGTAAATTAATGAACAAATAAACGGAGAAGAGATCTGGCGCCAGACTGAGAAAGGGTTCAAAGGTATTCTGAGGGATCCAGCAATGGGGCCCATTTTTGTGGACCATTTTTCGGACCATTTTTAACTGGATTTATGGCCATCTGACACCATGATCAGTTGAATTCGAGAAAGAGAATGCAAGTGGTCCTGAGTGGAGGCTGACTATAATGAAGAGGCCGAGATTAGAGGTTTTTAATTCGGGAGCGAGACTGTCGAAGCCAAACAGGATCCCCAGGGCTGGAGAAGGGAGGGCGGAATCAGGGCGAGAACCTGGGTGCAAGATGGGTAGTGCTTACTGATAAATCAAACACAGAGGACTCCTGAGTGACGGGATTCCATCCAGAGGGAAGTGACATATTGAGCAAGTGCCTGAAAGCACTTCACTGTCTTGATTCATTCTGTAAACAAATAGCTTGCTCCCAAACCCAGCTGATAATTCAGATTCACTTCACTTGCTTTTAAAATGATACAGGTTCCGAGACCTCCCCTGACAGCCACTGAGTCAGAATCAGGTTTTATTGTGTTTTTATTTTTTTAAAGATTTACTTATTTATTTGAGATAGAAAGAGAGAGTGGGAAGCCTGCTTTTCCCTCTGCCTGCTGCTCCCCCGCTTGTGCTCTCTCTCTCTCTCTCTGACAAATAAATAAATAAAAATCTTTTAAAAAGAGTCTTGTTTCTTGATCTTTCTCTCTTTTGTTTGTTTTTTTTTTTTCTTCCTTTGGCTTGTTTTGTTTCTTAAATTCCACATATGAGTGAAATCATACGGTATCTTCCTCTGCCTGACCTCACATAGCATAATAACTCCATCCATGTCCTTGCAAATGGCAAGATCTCATTCTTTTTTGTGGCTGAGCAATATTCCGTTGTGTCTATATACCACATCATCTTTATCCATTCATGGAATCAATGGACACTTGGGCTGCTTTCATCTCTTGGCAGAATCATTCTTAAAGCTCCCAGATGATTTAGATCCCCTGCACGGTTGGGGAACTCCTGCCTTAGATGTCCGCTTTGGCTGTAATATTTTCCCTGTATTCTCCTAAGCTCAATCAATTGTCTTTGCCCCTCTGCCCAGTCACCCTGGAAGTGACCCTCCTCTTTTATTAACCCTCTATATTCCTTACCTTGATTGCCTTACGAGATGTATCAGTTGTTCTCTCTCAGTATGTTTATTTTTTCTTTGTACACATCTTTTCTCCTCACTGCTGGAATTTACTAATAGAGTAATCGTGGACATATTACTTACACTATGTGAACCCAGGATCTTCCCCTGTGACATAAGGATAACACTGGCTCCTCTTTAGGCCCCGCTAGAGGAGTTCAACGTGAAAGCAGATAGAACATGCGTGGAACAGACTGTGTGCTGAATAAATGTGTGACCTCCTAACCCTCAGCTAAACTGGAGACACTTTTTAGAGCAGAAGCATAATTTTAGGTAAACATATTTTATAACCCAACAGAGTCCAGTCCAGCAACTTGTGCTTACCAGGAGCTCAGAGGATGGTAAACCAAGGAAGAATGGATCCATCCATCCATCAATCGATGGATGAATCAAGGGATGAAAAATAAAGAAATGAATGAAAACATTGGTCTCTCATAACAAACAATAAATTGTCTATAAATGACCACTTCTGATTGTCTCTAGGCTCAGGACCCCCAAGCCTGGCTACACATCATAAATGTCAAGGGACCCTTAAAAAATTCAGATGCCCGAGTTCTGCCCCAGATCCATCCATCAAAATATCTTTGAATGGAGGCCCAAGAATCTGAATTTTAAAAAGCCCTCTCATTGATTCTGATACTCACCCCATCTGGGGAAGCCACCGCTCTGGAGAGTCAGGAAGAGGCCATATTGCTCTACTTAATGTAATAAGATACATTTTCATGTTCTACAGTAGTTATTGAAAGTTTAATTCCGATTGATTGTTCAAAACATATCCATTAAGGTTCAACATCTGTTTAATAGGTATATCCTATTACACTCTTGTACTCAGGGCCACAGTCGAGACCTGACATAAATGGAGACACTGTTTAAACAAACTAATTACATAAGGGCATGCAGAGGCTGAGCTCAGCAGGGTCCTTTGAACATGACATATGCCTTTAATCAAAGCCAGGCATCAGACGAAAACAAGATACCCCAGGCTGGACTCATGCAACACGTTGATTCTACAACAGATATTCCTAGGGTCAGCCCCGTCTGGGGGCTCCCCGGATACCGCCGTGCTCCACCCCTCCCCACTGCCTCAACACGTGACGTCTCAGACTGACCCGGCAAACTTGGATGGGTGGCCGAGAAGGGAGCGGTCTGATAGATAACGCCCCTCCGTGTGCCTCTCTCTGTGGGACTATTGTCAAGAACAGTGTTTCAGAACAGCCTGGTTCTGGCTCGTCATGAAACAGTGGCTACATAAGTATTTACTCTCATCCTCCCAGCCTTGGGATTACAGCCTGCAGGAAAACATTAGCACTTCGTCTCAGATTCCATTCCAGAGTATCAAGACGAAGATACCATTTGCCAGGCGCTCTTTTGTGTCCTTTACACACCCTCTTCTTTTATTATCCCCCAGTTGTCCATTTAAAGTAGGTATCAATATGCCTCGTAATAGGAAATGAAATTGATGATCACAGGGTTACCTTATCCAAGGCAACCCACTTAATCAGTGTGAGGGACGAGGCCAAGAAATACATTCTTCCACTTCCGTGTTTATGTTCCTAACCAACACACACGATCCCACTTTCCAAACAGTGACAGAACTTTCTGGATGCAGTTAAATAGGGTGAGAACTGTTGGGAAACCTCTTCTGGCATGCATACATAATCTAAAGCACACAGACCTGAATCAACCTCATCAAGATCAGACTGTAAGGGAGATATTCTCTGCCCCATACTCTGCACACTTTAACCATGACCATGCTTGCCAGGTGGATCCAACCTCCACAAGTCACCTGCTCCTTACATGTCTGCCTGCCCTACTGAGTGATGAGCTCCTGGAGGGACAAACATGTCATCCTTCTCCCTGTCTTCCTTTTTTCCAGTGGTAAAATCATCTCCCCATTTTTATCTATTTGATGATGACAAGCTCATTAAGTTTTTAAGTAAGCATCAGGCAGAGTTATGTAATAAAAGGTCTGGGAAATTATGGGGAAGGTCTAGCATAAATGTTCATGTCCCAGAACTCCAAATTCCAACGAAGAGTGTTGGGAGACCTATTTGAAAGAGGAAACGCAAAAAGATATGATATGGAGAAAATCATCCAACTTCTCTGGAACTTTTGCCACCCGTTCTGCCACCCGTGAAATGGAAACAACATTAACAATAACCTTAACACTTGCCTTCCAGTGCTTGACGAGTTTGTTGTAAGGGGAAAAAAAGATAACATGTGGCCAAGTGTTTGATGAACTGCGAAAGTTCCAGCAGATGTAAGTTATTACAGCACACCCAGAGTTCAAAAAGACAATTAGGCACCTACATTATCCTGTACCACGATTCAACTGTGATTAATGCATTCACTTTGGAAACTCTAGGAATTAATAACCATTTGCCATACATTCATTATGATCACATTAATCATTATAATTGATTGGTTAATTACCTAATTATGGTTATAATATAGATGTCATATGCATTTCCATAGGAATTCTTGGTAATTCAACATTAATTAATTCCTGACCTTATCTTGATGCTAAACAGATCATGGGAGCAACCTTCTAGCATTATTTTGATCAAAAGCGGACTTCACAGAATATAGAAGAGCGGGCATCATGATTTTTGAAACACTGGCTTTAGTTGGAGAACACTAAGGCTTTTTGGAAAGTCAAAAGCTTAGAGCTGCTTTGTTTTGCTTTGCTTTTGTTTTTTTACAAGGACTTTGAAATTTTTATCATTTCCTCTCTGTACAAGCTCTGTCCATGTAGAAAACAGTTCATTTCTACTGTTCTTGCTCCTTGGAGCAAGACTTTTCTCCAAGTGGGAAGGGAATATCTGAGAGAGAAATGGCAAACATTTATTGAGAACTAACTACCTGCCCACTGCTTTGCTGGTGACCACAGAAACACAAGAAGAATGATGTCACGTCTGTCTCCAAGAAACATACAATTTTCTGGAAGCCTCAAGAGTTGCAGAAGTATAGAAATTTGGTAGTTTATGCTTTGGGGGATGCTTAGAAAAATAAAATCTTTTTTAAATTGTTTTTATCACTTTTTTAATCACTTTTTTTGTTATAGCCTACAGATTTGGATATGTTTAGAAAGGAATTTAAAGGAAATCAAGAATCATTTTTAAAATTGGAAAAAAAAAGTCAGTTATTTCCTATGGTAAATTGGGGGAAATTGCTATACTTTGGAAACCCTCTAAATGTGTAGGTTAGTGAAATTGAAATTAATTGGAAACTAACCAAGCACATCAAATAAATCAGTTACACGCATGTTTTGTGAACCCATTGACTATTGTGTATATTGTCCTAAAGGGAAATATCTTTAAAATACAGAATGTTGGGGCGCCTGGGTGGCTCAGTGGGTTAAAGCCTCTGCTTTCGGCTCAGGTCATGATGTCAGGGTCCTGGGATCGAGCCCCCGCATTGGGCTCTCTGCTCAGCAGGGAGCCTGCTTCCCCCTCTCTCTCTGCCTGCCTCTCTGCCTACTTGTGATCTTTCTCTCTGTCAAATAAATAAATAAAATCTTTAAAAATAAATAAATAAAATAAAATACAGAATGTTAAGTACATGAACTTTTTGGTACTCTCGTTTCCCTGGATGGGAAAAGTACCCTGAGTCATTGCTAAAACTTAAGATATATAACATTTGGAACACATTACAAAATCCATGAAATACGATGTCATGGGAGATTAATGTCTAAGATTCTAACTGCTACTCTGCCAAAAGATAAGTTTTAGAAATAATTTAAATGTATCCATTAGCAAAAAATATTAATTTCCTCCTAAGACAGAAAGTTCAAATATAATTATGTATAATGCATTAACAGCAGAGTTCTGTGATTTTTATTGTGGTCCAATGATTCGAGCCAAAATCTGATTTTTTTTTCTTTTCCTAAAGAAAAGGTGATATAAACCTACTAATACATTTGAAATAGTCACAGTTAAATTAAGAACTTGTAAGTACAGTCGTTTAGGGCGATAAAAGGATACAGATCAGATCAATTAGCCTACGGAAGCTGACCACATCAGAAAAGCAACTGTTGAAACAGAATCAGAAAGGCAAGAGCTTTATTCGCAGTAGAAGGAGAGTGAGCTAGAGAAGGCAGAAAGAGCTTTCTCGTCTTGCTGTAGTTCTGACATCTGACAAGGAGTAGAGAAGGAAAGGAGAATTTGGTCACAAAAAGTCTCAGACTGCAGAGCAGTTCCAAGAAAAGCCCACCCAAGCCAGTAGATTAGAAGGACGACAGCCCATTCTAGTACCTCCTCCACTGTGACACTGGGCTCTTGGTCAGACACGACATTGTGTGGGATGCCATGTCTCCAGATAGAGTTCCATGAACCCCCGTCCAGTGGTACTGATGAAGCTCATTGGTCAGGATAGGCAAGCCCCTTCTCAGAGCAGGTGTCTATCTGTTCACCCTTCCAGGATGGAAGGGGCCATGTGAAGTTTATTTGCCAACAAATGGCGGCTTGGTCTCTTCAAGGTAGAGTGCCATATTGGGAGCTCAGTGCTGGTCACTGCTGGTGGCAAGTCAAATGCCCAGAGAAGCAGCAGCAGGAATGGCCTATGCACATGGAAATCCACATGACTGGGCCCAGAGTGGCTTCCATTTCTGTCACTGTGACCATTCTATCCACGTGCTCACTGGGTCAGTTCTGGGTGCCAGATAAGGTGAGCTGGCCATGGTCCCCTGCTAAGTCATCGTGTCTACCTGGTTGCTCTGTGCCTCTTCAAAGGTGAATGCTTTCCAGGGCAATGGAGGTGTGATACAGAAGTCCCTCCCCTGTTTGCCCACTCCCATATGCCCACCTGCATGCCTCCATGCCAGACTCCCGGTCTCCGACTTTCCAGTCTTTTTCCCTCCAGGCCCCTGACCGGAGGGCCAGGCCACTGCTTCAGCATCTAGAAATATTCTCACCCTGGGATGTTTCTCTTCCCACAGAAAGTAGGTGTCTGGGTGACTGTGTTATGGGTTGAACTGTTTCCTCAAATCCGCGGGATGAGATCCTGACTCCCAGTGCCTCATAATGTAACCATGTTTGGAGATAAGGTGTTTAAAGAGGTAATTAAGTTAAAACAAGTTTTTCTAGAGTAGGCCTTAATCCAAGCAGAGTGGTGTCATTATAAAAGGAGAAAATGTGGACACGCAGAGAGACAGCAGAGGTACGTGTCCACGTAGGGAGGACCGTAAGAGGACACAGCAAGAGAGTAGCCCTCTGCAAGCCGAGGAGATGCCTCAGAAGAAACCAAACCCACAGACACCTTGATCTTAAACTTTGGGCCTTTAAAATGGGGGAAAATAAATTTTGATAGTTTAAGCCCCCGGGTCTGCGGCATTTTGTTGTGGCAGCAGGAGTTAACCAATACTTCAAGTTCTACCCGCTGTGAAGACTGTTCCTCTCCACTGTCTTTGTAGGCATCGTTCCGTTAATACCTTTCGGTCTGTGTCATTGTCCTCAAAGAGCTTCCCTCCACTGAGACCATTGCCAGGTCCGCACAGGCTATTAGCAACTGGGCAGCCCGTGGGCACTGGGGACTCTCTCTCTGCTCCACACCACTCTGGACGGTATCCTGTTGGCCAGCTGGATGGTGAGGCAGACGGTCCCCAAGCCCATGTGCTGCCCGGCGCCGCCTGTGTGCATCCTTCTCTGAGAGGGCGGACTCAGACGGGCAGCAGATTGGGTGCGGGGAATGCCTGTGGGAAAAATAGGAAGAGGCTGCTGGGAAAGGTGGGGGATGGAGTATGGGGAGCTTTCTGGCTCCTGCATGTGAGGAGGGACAGAGAGGAGGATTGGAAAGAAGACGCCCAGCCCATGGTGCCCTATAAGGAGGGGGTCTCGGTGCAGCCATTGGCAACTCCTCAAACCAAAGTTGCCTGTTATATAAGGATCCGATCTTCCAAAGATAAGCTGAATGCAGCGTGACGATCTCATGCGTAATAACATAAGGACTATAGCTGGTAATTCTGTGTTGTGCATGGTTGGAATTTTTCAAGAGAGTAGAACTCGTGTTCTTCCCAAAAAAGAAAGAAAAGGTGGGGAGGGGGTAGTGAATAGGCAAGGAGATTGGATGCATTATTTAACTCGCCAGCAGAAATCCATTCACGATGTAGACATATATCAAATCATCACATTGTACACTTTAAATATATTATAATTTGATGTGTCAATTATACCTCAATAAAGCTTGGGGAAAAAAAAAAAGGTCTTCTATGAAAGAGGTCCTGAATCTCACAGAAATGAACCTGAGTTTGTACCCCACGCTTATGCTCAGTCCTTGGCCTCTCGTGGGAAGTGTGGTGTGGGCGCCTGTGCCGGGGACACCCCGAAGGACAGAAGCTGGGGGTCGGCAGTCAGTGCTGTCCCTGGCAGCAGGGAGTCTGAAAACTGCCTGTTCTCAGCCACCGGGGGCAACACAAAGGTAGCAACAGGGGGCCACATTAGTGTCCTGCCCCTGGAAGGATGCTCATGGCCCCATTATCCAAGTGGACTGGATGGCTCCTCCTTGGGAAGCCTTAGGGCAGGGTCTTGCTTCTTGTGAGGGAGGGAGCCAAGGAAATGAACCCTGAAATGCCTCTTCCTTTGTTCTTCTGTCAGCTAAGATCAGCTGTTTGGCAGGAAGAATTGAGAAAGGGAGAGAATGAATGGAAATGAATCATTGAACTCACTCCTAGCTCAGGGAAACATTTTATTGGATTTGTTTCGCTTTGATGCCTATTAAGCCCATGGGGTAGAACAGGCCAGAGAGGGAACGTGAGGGCCAGGGGAAGGGATGCAGGGTCTCCCTGTGGTGGCTCCACCATGTTTGTAATTTATTATTAACTATCACTTCTGGGCCATGGTCTATTGGACGCTTCCAGGGGGCCAGCTCCAGGGGCCAGGACTGTGGTTCATCCAGGCAGATCAGATGGAAGGAACATTTTATTTACTCGCTTCTTTCCTTCAATCTGCTATGACTCAACCTGGCTCGAGGCAGAAAAAATTTGCTTGACCTTGATTGAAACAGTGAACTTCGGGAGAACTCAGAGTACTGGTTACACTTGCCTCAATTATCAGCTGACAAGTTGGCAAGCCCTCGGTAGAACAGTCGGAGAAATACCTTTGATCCCCTGGCCTTGTTCTGAGAACCTAAATAAACACTTACTTTTAAACTGCCGATCATCTCCAGTGTCCCAGATGTGTTTTCCTCACCGAGGTCACCCTTTCACTCAGCACACATTCACCGAGGACCTACTCCTTGTCCCGTGGTAGACACACCAAGGGCTGGAAATATACCACGAACAGAAAAGACAAGACCCCTGCTTTTGGTGATGGGAAGCTAAGGGGTGTGGAATAGCGACAATCCGTATCCAGCTCAGACTGAAAACGGTCATCTCAGATGGTGTAGAGTGCCGTGAGGAAAGGAAGAAAGAGCATTGAACATCGTACATTATAAAATTTAATCCTCTCAAATCGTTCCTCTGGACAGGGGCTATTATTCTCAAATTATCAATGAGGGAAGGGATGTTCTGAGAGGTTATTTGACTTGTCCAGGTTCCAAAAGCTCCTCAAGGACAAGAGGAGGGATTTGAACGAAGGCCAGTATTTGAGGCAACAGGCTCACCTAACTCTTGCCAAAATAGTTAAAAGTCTCAGGTCAGCCCCCTCTTACAGCAGGAGCCCCATCTCCCTGGGTCTCCCTTGCACCATACGTTCCAGCTGACTGACCTCCTTGCAGGGTCTGAAAGAGCCTCAGATGTTCTTGCCTCCAGTCCCGAGCCCAGTCTGGCTGAGCGTTTCCTCGAGTGGAGGATGTCCCCACAGGGGTTCCAGGAGATGAATTGGTATGGCTCATGGACGCGTCTTTGAGACGCATGGCCTCACATGGGAGGTCATTCTCTGCTCAAATCCTTTTCTCTTCCTCCGATCCCATTGAGAAGACCCGTTGGTACTAGACAAACATTTCCTGAACGGTATCTGAATTCTCTCTTTTTAAAAAATGATTTATTGAGGTATAATTGGCATACAGTTGTCATCACTTTCTAAATGTTCTTCCTCATTTCAACATCTGTGTGGGTTTTGTTTCAGTTTCCCTTTACTTTCCTCCTCCTCCCGGATAGTAATGTGTTACTTCTTTGCATGCTTGGTGATCGCTGATTATAAGTAAGACCTTGTCACTTTTACCTAGTTGTGTGTAGGAGATGTTTATATTCCTCAAAATATCCTTTAGCTCATTCCTGGATGCCATTATTCAGAAACAGCTTAATTCTCTGGGATCCTGCTTCTCACCTGTGTTAGGTAGGATCAGAGAAGTACTCACTTGAAAGTAGGGTTCATTCCTCCCTACCCCTGAGGCAAGACTCATTCATGTCCTTGACCCCATGTTCCAGGGGTTATGAGGTTTCCTGGGCTGGCTGTGCATGAGCAGAGGGCACTCTCGAATCCCTTCTGCTCAGAAATACACCCTATCACCCCATAGCTGAATGCTTGGGATGCCTTCAGCGGAGATCCGGGGCTCCTATTGTGTGCAACTCCCCCCCCCTCAGCCCCTCCCCCACACCCCAGTCCTGGGAATGCTGTCTGCCTTCCACCCCCAGCTCTCAGCTCTGTCTCCCCAGCTGCCAAGCTCCACCTCGGCTTCTCCACACTGTCCTGCGGCCTGGTGATTTTTATGTTCCTGTAAGTATTTTTCTTTTTTTTTTTAAGCTTTGCTCTCAAATGAAGTTAAATTATTTGGAACGAGTTTGGTCCTTTGGGTCCTGCTTTTAAGACTGGTTAGGTGGGATCCAAGCACCATTCGCCATCGGGCAGATTATTCCCCAGACAGGAAGCTGGGCAATGTCAGGGCTCACCTCATTTTTTTACCACCTCTCAGGGATCCCTGTCCTTTGTGGCCTCTTGTCCAGGTCCTGAAAACCATTCCTGGGTGTATTTTGTTGGTTTTTTGGTTGTTTTAATAGGAGCGTAATAAATACAGTCCCTCATGCCCCATCCTGATCTAAAGCGGCAGTTCCCTCTCCTGATATAGTCCCTTTATTTATTTATTCTAAGTTTATTTTGTTTATTTATTTAAGTGATCTCTACACCCAGCATGGGGCTTGAACTCGCTCCTGAGATCAAGAGTCCATGCTCTTCCTACTGAGCCAGCCGGGCCCCTCCTCCCTTTTTAAACAAAGATAAAGCAGACCCCAAAGCTTTACATACAGGCAGGACTATCCAGCTAGAACTTGATAATTTTGTTTTGTTTGGTTCGTATTTATTTTGTGCTTAATTTATTTATAACAATCAATCCTGCTTTTCCACTAATGGTAGCATCAAGAAGTTCCACGGTCGACTGAACTTGATGAAGTTTAAAAAGTAACTCAATTTCAAGAAAATAGTAAAGAAACAGCAGGACAAGTACACACAGGACAAGAAATCAGATAAGTCAGTGCTGGGGGTTGGGGAATAACGGACATTATGGGGCACTAGTCCCATTGCCCCTCCCCCCTTCTAACTTGAGGCCCTCCCAGCTGAATTCCTCCTTCCTGGTTTCCAGTTACCAGCCCATGACCCACCCTGTGCTGATGTGAGGTTGACAGTCACACTATAGTGGTATTTTCATCCTTGGCATCAGCCTCCTGAGTTTTTCTCTAGACCTTATATCCTTGTCAATAGCCACAAGCTACATGTAGCTACTCAGCACTGGAAATGTGGCCAGTCCTAAGGGAGATGGGTCCTAAGTGTAGAATGCACACTGAGTTTAGAAAACAGTACAAAAAAAAAAAAAAAGAATTTAGAGTATCTCATCAAATAATGTTTATATGAGTACATGTTAAATAAGACTACTTAAAATATATTGGGTTAAATAAAATATGTCATGAAAATTAATGTCATCCTTTTTCTTTACCTTCTTTATAACATAGAAAATTGAACATTATCTACGTGGCTTGCATCCTAGTTCAGTTAAACCGCTACAGATGTACCATCCGTCTATGCATCCTGGCTCCCGGCACAAAAACTGGGCACAGAATAGGAGCTTAAAAAATACC
>PISX010031438.1:0-17384 GCA_004024625.1 Mellivora capensis
TACCTCTTTTCTGCCATCCTGGTATGCTATTGAATTCTAGTGGCACAAAGTAAGAGTCCTCATTACGTTCTGTTTTGGGGAACGATGATTTTGTTTACTTGATTAATGACATTTTTTTCAGTCATTAAATATTTCCTGTTTAGTATGGGTAATGTGAAATGAGGAATTTTTAAGCTGATATTTCTTTTTTATAAGAAGCACTTAAGTGTATGGGAATTGTCTTGCTATCTATTTTCTTTGTTTCAGTCCATTTTCATACCCATTATCCAATGCAGTTTTGTAATAGTTTTATGTATCACAAGCTATGATCATAACATTCAAAAATATTTGTATATTTTATAAGAAATATAAAAATATTAAAATATATATTTTTTTCATTTAGGTTATTTTAGTTGAGGGTGATTGATTTATTCTTAGGTTGCATGTTTTATGAAGATACTGCAGATATTATAGAATACACATATGCATTTGCAGAGATTTTGAGTTCATTATTTCTTAGTTTTTCAAGCTAAAAAACTGTATTTTTGGAATATTATTTGTAGGGTAATCAAATAGGGTAAATATAGTGTTGCTTTCCCAAAACTGCATTGTCTTTTTGGAAGAATGGTTTTTTCCACCAGTGAGTTTTCAATCGCTTTAAATTATGCCATGTGAATAGTGTGTCTGTTTTAGAAGGTTTTGCTGTTAAATTGCCAAGTATACTTGACTATATTGTGTTCATTTTTGCACAATTGGTGCCAGCAGATATGTTATTAGTTGTTGATGGACACCATCTTCTGTGAATAATCCACATTGACTTGGCAGTGTGCTCCCATCACAAAAATAATAGAATCATTTCTGGGCACCAACTCTCACACATCACTTGGATGGAAAAAGATGTGTCAATTTCATACATTCAAATGGTACATGATCTTACTCTGGATTCTTAATTATCTTCAAAACCACTTCAGCTCATCAGGTGTTTGCACCCTGAATTTGTGCAAGAGCTGAACCGTGAGGTCACAAAGCAGTTAAGTTTCCTGGAATTGAAGTCAGGATGTCCATTTCAGCCAGCACATTCTTCTGTTTTGTATATAAAGTAAAGTAATGCAGTTCGGTTCAGGGCACAGTCTACCAGCAAGCATCAGGAGATTCTGGTGAGCCATGTCCAGGCCCTTTCCCCAGAGTCACATCCATTCTTTTATAACACGGACTCGTTCTTGTCACAGTTTCATAGCTCACCCATCTTCCTACCTTGATGGCCTCCAGACTAAATCTTCAACCTCTGTTCTTGCTTCTTGCCCCAAGTCCAGGCTGCGTGGGCATCCTACAGTGGTTTCTATTATACCATTTGCTTCCTGAAAATTCATGAGGCTCATTCTTGACTGTGTAAACATGCTATTAAAGCTTCACTACAGAAAATGATATTTTTATTTTAAATTTTAGGTGAAATATCAATATTCTCATTATCTGTGAATAAAGACAGAAAAAGATTATTCTTTTACCCACAGTACTGTAATCTTGTCATCTAGAAATAAGTATCATAATTGTTTTTTTCCTTTCTGGAATTTCTTTTCAGAAGTCTTTTTAGTACACCTTGAAAAATATTTTTTATTATTTCCACCATTTTTTATAATGTAGTCTACATTGAGAATTTTGTTTTTCGTGAAAATAATCGATATAAATCTTAGTATATAACCCGTTTTTACTGCACTAAGTATTAGTTTTCAATATGTTCTTAATGTTCCAGTAGAGATATTAAGAATCTGTCCATGTTGCACAAGTTATGTCTATATCCTTCATACAACACAACCCTGTTTTCTCTCCCTTCAACCATAGCCATATGTCATTTTGCTTTGTTTTTCTGTGAAGTTAGCCACGTTATTTTGCCACATGTATGTGGAATCACCAAGATTTTTTTTTTTTAATTTTCAAGAACAGCCACGGTAATGTGTATAAGGTAGTAAGTATCTCATTTTGGTTTTGATTTATTCTTCTCTGAAGTTTAGTGATGTTAAGCATCTTTTTATATTCTAGTTGGCGATTTGTACGTCATCTTGAGAGAAATGTCCCTTGAAAATTTTAGACATTAGTTCATCAGGTTGTTTTTGTTTCTTTGATGTAGGAGTTCTTTATATATTTTAGGTATTAATACCTTATCAAGTATTTGTTTTGCATGTATTTTCTGCCATTCCATGCTTTGTCTTTTTACTCTTGAGTTCCTTGACTTAAAACGGTTGTTTGTAGTCTCATATGTCTATTTTTGCTTTTTTGCCTGTCGTTTTTATGTCATATCCAAGAAATCACTGCCAAATCCAAATGTCAATAAAATATTAATCATGTTTTCTTCTGTTTTATAATTTTGCTTTTTATATTTAGGGCTTTAACATAATTTGCATTAATTTTTATATCTAGTGTAGTATAAGTGTTCGACTTCTTTCTTTTATATGTGGATATCCAGTTGGCCAAACACTACTTGTTGAAGAGACTGTGTTTCACCCTTGGGAGGTACTCGTTTTGTTGCTGAAAATGATTCGCTCGTATACATGATGTTGTGTGTCTGGCTCTAGTCTTCTCCATTGTTCTGTTTATCTGTCTTCATGGCAGTTCCATGCTATTTTGATTATTGTGTAACAATATTCTACCAAATTTTGAAATCAGGGTCTGTGAATCCTCCACCTTTGTTCTTTTTCAAGATTGTTTTGAGTCTTTGGTGGTTCCTTGAAATTCCTTTATGAATTTTAGGATGATTTCTATTTCTGCAAAAACACATCATGGTATTTTAATGGGGATTGCACTGAATCTGAAGATGGCCTTAGGTACTGCTGACATCTTATCCCACAGTACGTCTTTCCATACATTTGTGTATTCTTTACTGTTTTTCATCAATATTTTGTAGTTTCCAGTATTCAACTTTTTCACCTCTTTGGTTAGGTTTATTCATTAGTATTTTTTGATGGTATTGTAAATAGAATTCTCTTCATAATTTCCTTTGTAGAGTCTTCCTTTAGCCTAAATTTTAATTTTTTTAGCAAGCTTCATTGTTTCATTAGTTGATAAAGGGCATCCTCATTTCAGATCCTCCTATTTCACAGATCTGTAAAAAGATGAAAACATAAACCACTATTATTGTTATCACTTGCAGAAGGACCCAGAGAATTCTAGGGTTTTCATGTGTTGTTGCTACACATGGGAAAGAAGCTATAATTATTTTTGTTCAAAAATTCATTTCTGTGTTATGTTCTCTTAGGCAACCATTTTTTAAATACAATGCTACATTTAAAAGTAATAATTAAAATTCCCTGTGTACCAAAAAAATGTCCCAGTATGGAGATGCCTGAAAGAACTTCCTTGAGATCCTATTGTCCAGTAGTAAACATAATGCGTAGTCTGATCATTTAACCTTTCTTTTTTTTTAACCATGTGTAAATGACTAAGAGGACATAGATATCTGGATATACATGCAAGAAACAAATATATGTGCATAGAGTAGACTTTTGTCCTTTGTTTATTTGTATAAATGTAATGGTATAACCTACACTTTCTTCAGATTTGCTCAGGGCTTGAAACAAACATGAACTTTCCCATACATAACCAAATAAACACAGAATGGATTTGTACTGAAGGGAGGCAGAATATGCAACCTCCAAATGTGCCACTTTGGCATAAAGACTATTGAGTTGAAGGCAATTAAGCAGAAGCCTATAAAAGCAAAGCTCCTGCCGTCTCCCCATTTGCCTAAAAGTAGGGCATAAATTTTAAAAAGATGTCCTCTCCTCTATCTCTACTGGGAAGGAAAAAAGTTATTCCCTGGAGAAAACATTAGTCCCTTAGCCTAGAGAGGGCACTAGAGAAATCTACATAATGGATTTTACCAGCTAACCCTTATCTACCATTAGTTTCTGATATATTTGCCTTCTCACAATTTATTGCCCTGGAGACTCAAGGTCTTTTTCTATTATCATGTAATTACTCTAAAAGTTTGTTCCTCTGCTAAAATACTATGTAAACTCAAGTTGTAACCAAGCCTTTGTGTTGCTCACCTCTGGGGACCCCCAGGTGTCATAGGGAGGATACAAAGGTTAATAAACCTGTTTGTTTATTAGATGAACTCTTGTTCATCTGTCTTTTGTTATGGTGGCCTCAGCAAGAACTTAGACTTGTAAAAAGAAAATTATTTTTCCTTCCTGATAGTGGGCAAATAATGTCTGTCATGGAATAATAAAGTGGGAAAATTAATACTGACAATTTATAAAACTATTTACAACTGAAAGAAGTTTAAACAAGTAGTGTCAAAAAACAATGTAAGTTTGTATCATTCATAAGCCTGATGTTATGACGGCTTTAGTTTCTCCCTTCCCAGAGGAAAGAACCAGGTTTCCAAGAACAGGCACTTCTTGGGGCCCCTGGGTGGCTCAGTTGGTTAACGTCTGCCTTCATCTTAGGTCATGATCTTTGGGTCCTGGGATGGAGCCCTGCATCAGGTTCCCTGCTTATCCCTCTCCCTCTGCCTGCCTCTCCCCCCACTCATGCATGTGCTTTTTCAAGTAAAATTAAAAAATAAAATCTTCGAAAAAAAACCAAAAGAGGCACTTCTTGAATCACATTACCTCGTGTGCTTGAGCTTGGTGTCGTGAGTTTGAGCCCAAAGTTTACTTAAAAAAAAAAAACCCACAAACTCTTAAAAAAGATTTTGTGCAATAAAGGAAACTAACAAAACAACAAGGCAACATGCTGAATGGAAGAAGATATTTTCAAGTGATATATCTGATAAAGGGTTGACATCTAAAATATATAAAGAACTTACACAACTCAACACCAAAAACCTAAATAATCTGATTAGCAATGGGCACAAGACCCGAACAGACATTTTTCCAAAGACATACAAATGGCCAACAGACAAATGAAAAGATGAACATCACTCATCAGCAGGGAAATGCAAATCAAAGCTACAATGAAATATCACCATACACCTGCAAGAATGGCTACAATCAAAAACACAATAAATGACAAGTGCTGTCAAGGATATGGACAAAAAGGAACCCTGCTGCACTGTTGGTAGGAAGATCAGCACAGGCCCCTGCCCACACTATGTCTCCTGACCAGAGAGTTCTGTAGGGCTTCAGTTCTGGTGGGGGTGGTGACTGGCCTCATTTCACAAGCAGACCAGAGCACAGCTAGTTAAAACTTGACACATTTAGGACACGGACCAGATGCTGCCACCAGCAGGCAAGGAAAGCATCTGCAGATGACTGGCCTGAAGAACAGAGCAGCAAGAACACAACAGTAGAACACATGCAGAACACACTGGAAACATTATTACCTGGAGCACCAGGACTTGGGAAAGACATGACTTCTTCTTATTACTTTCAAAAGTAGGAGACATGACTGGCTTTTCTAACACAGAGAAGGATGCAGAGACTTAGGGAAAAAAAAAAAGGAAAAAAAGAGGAATTTATCCCAATAAAGAACGAGATAAGGCCACAGGCAGAGATCTGAGAAAAACAGAAGTAACATGCCTGATGGAGAATTTAAAGCAATGATCATAAGGATGCTCACTGAACTTGAAAAAAGAATGGAAGACATCATTGAGACCCTTACCATAGAGACCAAAGAGTTAAGAATCAATCAACCACAGATGAGTTCAATCAATGAGATTAGAAACAGGCTTGATGCAATGAACAGCAGACTGGAAGAAGCAGAGGAACAAATTAATGATCCAGAAGACAACCTAATGGAAAGCAGTGAAGCTGAACAAAAGGGGAAAAGCATTATGCAAAATGAGACTAGACTTAGGGAACTCAGTGGCTCCATCAAACGTAAAAACAGTTGTATTATAGGAGTCCTAGAAGAAGAGAGAGAAAAGAAGGCAGAAAATTTGAAGAAATAATAGCTGAAAACATCTCTAACCTGAGGAAGGAAACAGACATCCAGATCCAGGAGGCACAGAGAACTCCCAACAAAATCAACAAAAGCCGGCCCACAGTAATACATATTGTAATTAAATTCACAAAATATAATGATAAAGGAAGAAAACCTTTTTTTTTTTTTAAAGATTTTATTTATTTATCAGGCTTTCTGCTCAGTGAGGAGCCTGCTTCTCCCTCTTTCTCTCTGCCTGCCTCTCTGCCTACTTGTGATCTCTGTCAAATAAATAAAATCTTAAAAAAAAAAAAAGATGCTCAATGTCACTCCTCATCAGGGAAATGCAAATCAATACCACAATGAGGTATCCCCTCACAACTGTCAGAATGGCCAAAATCAACAACATAAGAAACAGGTGTTGGCAGCGATGTGGAGAAAGGGGAACCCTCTTGCACTGCTGGTAGGATTGTAGACTGATGCAGCCACTGTGGAGAAGGGTAGGGAGGTTGTCCAAAAAGTTAAAAATAAAACTACCCTACGATTGATCTAGCAATTGCACTACTAGTATTTACCCAAAGAATACAGAAATACTAATTCAAAGCGGTACATGCACCCCAGTGTTTACAGCATCATTATCTACAAAAGCTAAAATTATGGAAACAGCCCAAGTGTCCACTGACTGATAAAAGGATAAAGAATAAGTCATATATAAACATGAAAGAATATTACTCAGCCATAAAACTAACGAGATCTTTTCCATTTGCAAAGACATGGATGGAGCTAGAGAGGGTTATGCTAAGTGAAATAAATCAACAGAGAGGGATAAATACCATATAATCTCACTCATATAGTTTAAGAAACAAAGCAATGAGCAATGGGGAAAAAAGAGGGGCAAACCAAGAAACAGACTCTTAACTGTAGAGAACAAACTGATGGTCACCAGAGGGGGAGGGGTGTGGGGTACAGGGGAAATAGGGAATGGGGATTAAGGAGGGCACTTGCTGTGGGGAACACAAGGTATTGTATGGAGGTGCTGAATCACTGTATTGTACATCTCAAACTTCAAAACTTAAGAAGAAGGGATTAAGAGTACACTTATCTTGTGACCACTGAGTAATATATAAAATTGTTGAATCATTATAGTGTATCCAGAAACTCACAGAACAGTGTATGTTAATTATATTTCAAATTAAAAGAAAAAGGAATGCACACACTGCATGAACCCCAGGGCAGCACAATTGGCCTGTTGTCCACCTCTAATGTCACTGAGTCTCCTACCTCCATTCCACTCTTACAGAGGACCTGCACAGGCTCGGTACCCCACCCCATGACTGGTGACATGGGGCTCCTCCTAGCCTTGGCTCTGGTTCTGATTCACAGCCCCTTTATATAACCCATTTCCTTGCTTTTTGAGCAGAAGTGGAGGGGAATTTCCGGGGCAGCAGGGAAAAAACAAAAGTGGAACCTTGAGAGGTTTTTCCTGGCCAGACTTGCAATTTTCCATTTCAGATCAACACAGAGAATCTCGAAAAACCCAAGTATCTTCTGAAAAGATGAAGAAAATTGATAAACCTTTAGCCAGACCTATAAAGAACGAAAGACCACTCAAGTAAATAAAATCAGAAATAAAAGAAGTTACAAGTGACAGCACAGAAACAGAAAGGATTAGGAGACTACTACTCAAAATTATATGCCAACAAATTGGACAACCTAGATGAAATGGATAAATTCTTAGAAACACACAATCTTCCAATACTGAATCAAGCACAAACAAAAGATGTGAACAGACCAATTACTGCCAACCAAAATGAATCAATAATCTGAAAACTTCCAACTATTAATTATGTTGATTTGGTCATCAAAATGCTCCCAACACACAACAGTCCAGGAACAGATGGCTTCACAGGTGAATTTTACGAAATATTTAAAGAAGAGTTAAGACATATCTTTCTTAAATTATTCCAAAAAATAAAAGAGGAAGGAGCATTTCCAATTTCATTCTTTTTTTTAAAATTTATTTATTTGTCAGAGGGAGAGAGAGCGAGTGAGCAATCACAGGCAGACAGAGTGGCAGGCAGAGGCAGAGGGAGAAGCAGGCTCCCTGCCGAGCAAAGGAGCCTGATGCGGGACTCGATCCCAGGACGCTGGGATCATGACCTGAGCCGAAGGCAGCCGCTTAACCAACTGAGCCACCCAGGCGTCCCTCCAATTTCATTCTACAAGGCCAGTGTTACTTTGGCTATAAAACCAGAGAAGGACACTACAAAAACCACAAAATTATAGATCACTATTCCTGATGAACTTAGATGCAAAAATCTTCAGCAGAATGTTAGCAAATCAAATTTAACACTACATTAAAGAGATCATTCATCACAATCAAGTGGGATTTATTCAAGGGATGAATGAACGCCTTAGTATCCATAAATCAATCAACATGATTTAGCACATTAATAAAGAATAAAAATCATATCATCTTTTTTAAAAAAATTTTATTTATTTGACAGAGATCACAAGTAGGCAGAGAGGCAGGCAGAGAGAGAGGAAGGGAAGCAGGCTCCTTGCCAAGCAGAGAGCCCGATGCGGGGCTCGATCCCAGGACCCTGGGATCATGACCTGAGCCGAAAGCAGAGGCTTTAACTCACTGAGCCACCCAGGCGCCCCAATCATCTTATTATAAGTAGAAAAAGCATGACAATATTCAACATCTATTAATTAAAACAATTTTTTAAATTTATTTATTTGTCAGAAAGGGAGAGAGCGTGAGTGAGCACAGGCAGACAGAGTGGCAGGCAGAGGCAGAGGGAGAAGCAGGCTCCCCACTGAGCAAGAAGCCCGATGTGGGACTCGATTCCAGGACGCTGGGATCATGACCTGAGCCGAAGGCAGCCGCTTAACCAACTGAGTCACCCAGGAATCCCTAATTTTTTTTTTTAAAGTGGGAGCAGGAAGAGGGGAGGAGTAAGAGAATCCTCTTTTTTTTTTTTTAAAAGTGTGTGTTTTTTAAAAATAATTTTTAAAAAGGTTTTATTTATTTATTTGACAGAGATCACAAGTAGGCAGAGAGGCAGGCAGAGAGAGAGGAAGGGAAGCAGACTCCCTGCGGAGCAGAGAGCCCAATGTGGGGCTCAATCCCAGGACCCTGGGATCATGACCTGAGCCAAAGGCAGAGGCTTTAACCCACTGAGCCACCCAGGTGCCCCAAAGTGTGTGTGTTTTTTTTTAAGATTTGATCTATTTATTTGACACAGAGAGAGATCACAAGTAGGCAGAGAAGCAGGCAGAGAGAGAGGAAACAGGCTCCCTGCTGAGCAGAGAGCCAGATGCGGGGCTCCATCCCAGGAGCCTGAGATCATGACCTGAGCCGAAGGCAGAGGCTTAAGTCACTGAGCCATCCAGGCACCCCGGAATCCTCTCTTTAAAAAAGATTTTATTTCAGAGAGAGAGAGAAAGAGAGCAAGTTTTGGTGGAGGGGGAAGGAAGAGAGGGAGAGGGACAAGCAGATTCCACACAGCATGAAGCCTGTTGCAGGGCTTGATCTCAGGACTTTGAGATCATGACCAGAGCTGAAATTAAAAGATGGATCTTTGGGGTGACTGGGTGGCTCTATCAGTTAAGCGTCTGCCTTCAGCCCGGGTCATGATCCTGGAGTCCTGGCATCAAGCCCCAAATCAGGCCCCCTGGTCAATGGAGTGTCTGCTTCTGCCTCTAACTCTGCTCCTCCCCCTGCTCTCGCTGTCTCAATTAAATAAATAAAACCTTAAAAAAAGAAAAAGAGACACTTAACTGATTGAGACACCCAGGCATCCCTCAACACCCATTTCTTTTTTTTTTTTTTTAAAGATTTCATTTATTTGACAGACAGAAATCACAAGCAGGCAGAGAGGCAGGCAGAGAGAGAGGAGGAAGCAGGCTCCCTGCTGAGCAGAGAACCCGATGCGGGACTCGATCCTAGGACCCTGGGATCATGACCTGAGCCGAAGGCAGAGGCTTTAACCCACTGAGCCACCCAGGCACCCAACACCCATTTCTGATAAAGAACTCAACAAAGTGGGTGCAGAGGGACCATACCTAAACATAATAAAAGCCATTTATTACTCACAACTAACATCATACTCAGTGGTAAAAAGCTGAAAGATTGGGAACAAGACAAGGATGCCCAACCTCACCACTTTTATTCAACATAGGACTAGAAGTCCTAGCCACAGCATTCAGACAAGAAAATGAAAGGCACCAAACTGGTAAGGTAGAAAAACGTTTTCATTTGCAGATGACATGACACTACATATAGGAGGCCCTAAACTCTCCACCAAAAAATATTAGTATTCAGTAATGCTGCAGGATACAAAAATCAATATACAGAACACTGTTATGTTTCTATATGCTAACAATGAACTAGTGGAATGAAAAATTAAGAAAACAACCCCATTTACAATTGTGTCAAAAAATAAAATGCCTAGGAATGAATTTATCCACAGAGGGAGAGATTTGTACTGTGAAGTCTATAAGACACATAAAATAAATTAATGATGACACAAATAAATGGAATAATATACCATGCTCATTGGTTAGAAAATCTTTGTTAAAATGCTCACATTGCACAAAGCAATCCAAAGATTTAATGTAATGCCTATCACAATACTAACTGTACCTTTTACAGAAATAGAACAAATAATCCTAAAATTTGTATGGAAAGAGAAAGATCCTAAATAGCCAAAGCAATCTTCAGAAAGCACAGAGCTGGAAGAAACACAACCCCATATTTCAAATTATACTATAAAGCTATCGTAATCAAAACAGTATAGTACTTGCACAAAAATAGACAAATAGATCAATAAAACAGAGTAGATAGCCCAAAAGTAAACTTATGGTCAATTAATCCATGACAATAGGGCAAAAATATACAGTGAGGAAAAAGCAGACTTTGGTAAATGGTGCTGGGAAAACTGGACAGCTACATACAAAGCATGAAACTAGACTGTCTTATACCATACACAAAAATAAACTCAAAATGGATTAAAGACCTAAATGTAAAAACTGAAACCATAAAACTCCTAGATGAAAACATGGGCTGTAAACTCTTGGACATTGGCCTTTGCCATAGTTTTCCGGATCTGTCTCCCCAGGCAAGGGAAACAAAAGGAACAAGAAACAATTGGGACTACATCAAACCAAAAAGCTTTTGCACAGCGAAGGTGATCATCAACAAAACAAAAAGACAACCTACTAAATGGTAGAAGATATTTGCAATGATATATCCAATAAGGGTGTAATATCCAAAATATATACAGAACTCATACAGCTCAATAGCAAAAAACTACTAATCCAATTGAAAAATAGAAGACCTGAATACACATCTTTCCAAGAAGACATACAAATGACCAATAGGCACGTGTGAAAAGATACACAATATCACTCATCATCAGGGAAATGTAAATCAAAACCACAATAAGATACCAGCCAGAACGGCGAGTATCAAAAAGACAAGAAATAACCAGTGTTGGTGAGGATGTAGAGAAAAGGGCACCCTTGTGTACTGTTGGTGGAAATGCGATGTCATGCAGCCACTATGGAAAACAGTATGGTGGGTCTTCAAAACATTAAAAACACCACTACCCACATGACTCAACAATTCCACTTCTGGGTATTTACCCATAGAAAATGAAAACACTACTTCAAAAAGATGTTCAGTGCCACATTATTTACAACAGTCAACATTTGGAAGCAATCTCAGCATGCACTGATAGATGAGTGAATAAGTAAGATGTGGACTATTACTCATAAAAAAAATGAAATGTTACCATACACAACAACACGGATGGGTATTGCAAAGTGAAATACGTCCAACAAAGACAAAAACTGTATCACTTCATTTCCATGTGGAATCTTAATAAACCAAAAACGGAAATAGACTCATAGTGAACAAACTAGTGATTCCCAGAAGGGAGAGCTTGCAGGGCACAGGCCAAATAGTGATGGGGAAATAAGAGATACTAACTTCCAGTTATGAAATAAGTCATGAGGATGACATGTGCTGTATAGGGAATATATAGTACATAAAGTTGTTGTAAGTTTGTATGGTGACAGACGGTAACTACACTTAACATGGTGAGCATTTCATAACGTATATAATTGTTGAACTACTATGTTGTACACTGGAAACCAATTTGTCAACCATACTGCAATTTAAGATGAAAAAAAAAATAGAAACAGAAAATCCTCCAAAGCTGTCTTCAACGGGGGTGGGGAACCCATTGGGGAACAGGGGAACAACAGGGGAAGCTCTGCTAGATGTCCCCACCTTCTGGACATTGGAAAGTGAAAAGCGCTTCCGCTTCCGCCCCAGGTAGAATTACAAGACACAGCCTGCAGCCATGAATCTCCATTGTCCCACCCAGGATTCCTCCTTGTTTCTTCTGTCCTTCACTTTAGCTAATCATGGCTATTTCACTCGTGCAGAGCTCCAAGTTCATGCTTGTTTCCCCTTTCCCTATTCCACGGCCAGACACATTTTGTGAGTATTCATTGTGTGAAGTAATGGAGGTCCATGGAGATTAAGTGGCTTTGCCAAGGTGAACCAGGGTGCCACAGGATGGACTCACACACAAGGCTCCTGGGCTGCATATCCATTACTCTTTAGGGGAGGATAAATATCTTTTTACTGTATGCTTAATTCTCTACTGCGACTCTAGTAACAAAAGACAGATGAGCAAGAAAAGAAATCAGATTTATTTAATAATTCAAATGACTTGGGTGTTGTGATGAGAAAATGAGAACCTTAAGAATGATTAAAGCACAGTGTTTTTATGCTATGTCTGATGAAAAGCGGAAAGTCACAGAAAGTTATGATAGGACACAGTATAACTAAGTGTAGTAAAATGGGGGAAACATAGCAATACCTGTTCATATTCAGGTTCCTCTCTCTGTCCCTTCTAATTCAGAGAGAAGGATGCTCCTTTCCTCCAGGTATGGAGGGCACCTCTCATATAAGGGTTTCAGCAAAAGGTCAGAAAGTCCTTTGTGCATATGCAATTTCTCAAATTCCTTCAGCTTAAGAAATTCAGTATGCCAAGGGTAGTGTGTCTTGAAACACTAATAAATGTAAGTTTATAAATACCAATAAATATAAGAAAAGATGCTCAATATTTTTAGTCATTAGGGAAATAGAAGTTAAAAGTACATGGAGATACTACTTCATTTCTACTAGGATGCCTATAGTAAAATTAAATAGACATGTTTTCACGTGACATTAGGAAATAACTAATATTTGTAAGATGCAGTGATGGTATTTTTTTAAAAAGATTTTGTTTATTTGATGGAGAGAGACACAGCAAGAGAGGGAACACAAGCAGGGGAAGTGGGAAAGGGAGAAGCAGGCTTCCCGCAGAGCAGGGAGCCTGACCGGGGCTTGATCCCAGGATCCTGGGATCATGACCTGAGCCAAAGGTAGACGCTTAATGACTGAGCCATCCAGGTGCCCCCAATCATGGTATTTGTTAAAGCGTTTTGTGTTAGAGTGTATGATACATTGGATTATATGGAGTATATATAATTTAGCACTTATGGGTGATATCAATATGCTTTGAAATAATACAGTAAAAACAACCAAAAACAGAAAAATGGCAATTATTTTTGAAGCTGCTTTCTTGGTGGTGAAGGTATTCAGAATATGCACCCCAAAATATGCCTGTTCAGCATATGGATTATTTTGAGCTAAAGACAATCAGAAACTATTAGGCACAAGAGAAACTCTACCTCTTCTAAAAGAAATTTACATTTTAAAAGGGAATTTCCATTAATAAAAATATCTGTGCTAAGAGCATTGCTCCTAGAGAACTGTGAAACTCCCCTTCCTCTCTGTACATAATTAAAATTGTTTTACTCTTATTCTTAATCTGAGTTTTAAGCCAGCCACAGAAAATACAAGGGCAGAAGAAAGTGTTTTTACAGTGGATAAAGGGAATTTTTGTTATGTTCTGTTTGCTTTAAATATCCATATTAATGAGTAAACAATAATTACAAGAACTATGCCAACCCAAACTGATAAAATCAAGCCAGTATCTGCTGACCTGCAAAATTTCTGCTGAAAGATCAGATGATAGCTTTATGGAAGTTCCTTGGTCTGTAGCTAGTTGTATTCTCTTGCTGCTTTTAAGATTCTTTATCTTTAAATTTTCACATTTTAATTATTGTATCTTGTTGAGTACCACTTTGGATTCATCATATTAGGGGCCTCTGTGCTTCCTGCACCTGTTTCTGTCCCAGGTTAAGGAAGTTTTAAGCTATTATTTCTTCAAATATGTTTCATGCTCTTTTCTTTTTTTTCTGGAACCCCTACCAATAAATGTGAATGTTAATACACATAATGTCCAGAGGTCTCTTTAAAAAGAAAAAATAAACTATCCTTACTCTAAAAAAGAAATTTGCTGTTCAACTTTGATGATTTCCACTACCGTAGCTTCCAGATTCCTGAGCTGTTCTGCATCCTCTAATCTGCTGTTAATCTTCTCTGTTGAAGTTCTCACTGAGTTCATTCACTCTTCTTTCACTTCCAGCGCGCATCCTTCTGACCATTATTTTGAACTCATTATCAGGTAGATTGCTTATCTCCACTTTGTTTAGTTATTTTTCTGAGGTTTTGTCTTGTTTTTTCATTTAGAACATGTTCCTCTGTGCCTTTTGCCTCTCTCCTGTGTTTGTTTGTTTGTTGGTTGGTTTAAGTAATCTCTACCTCCAGTATGGGGCTTGAATTCACAACCCTGAGATCAAGTCAAATGCTCCACTGACCGAGCCAGCCAGGCACCCCTCTCCTGTTTGTTTTCGTGTATTAGGCAGATAGACTATGTCTCCTGGCTTCAAGGAGTGGTCTTATGTAGAAAGCATCCTGTGGGGGCCAAAAGCACAATCTTCCCTGTGCACCAGAACCAGATGTCCCAGAGGTGTCCCACGTGGGCTGAATACACCTATTTGCTGTGGCCATGACTGCTAGGGGTGTCCTGGGCCATGAGGCCCATCTATGCCAGTCATGGACACACTGGTGGTGAGTGCTGTCCCCCACTGTCCCGGGATAGGAGGTGTTTTGGAGGGCTGTCAGTCCCAGCCAAGGCTGCCCACCAGATGCGTCAGAGTGGCAGCTGCGTTGAGGGGGCTGCTCTCCCAGCCACAGTTACTGATGAGTTTGATGGGGCAGGAGCTGTGTTGGAGGTGCTGCTTTGGGGCAGGGTGTGCAGTTCCAACAAGGGAGATGGAGAGTGGTGCCCACCCATTTCGGGCCAGCTAGGCAGGCAGGCAAAAAAAATGGCACCCACCAATGCTCCCATTCTTGGTGCAAGCACCTACAGATCCCTGTCCCTTCCACAAATACCCTCAAATTTGTCAGTAAATCTCCTTCACATGTGGCCCAGGCACTTTTCAAAGTGCTGTCTCCCTGCTGGGTCTCAGAGCAAGTGAGTTTGTGCATGGGCCTTACTTTTAAAAAGCAGAGTTACATCTTCCCACCATGCCGTGGCGCATCCGGAGTGAAGTCCCACCCCTGGAGTTAAGCACAGCTGATTTCAAAGACAAGTATTATGGGGCCTCATCTTTTTGTTCCAGGTCTCCAGGGTGTGTGTGTTGGGGGGTGCCTGATGTGGACCTTGAAACCCTTGCTCTTCAGGGAGGACACGTGCAGGAGTGGTTTCCCTCTCAGCGCCCCTCCCACCCTTCCTGACGTGGCTGCTTCTTTGTATCTTTAGCTGTGATTAGTTCTGGTCCTGCTCAGGTGGTTCTCTGAGGGAGATGCCCTGCATGTAGTTGTAGCCTTGTGTATCCATGGGAAGAGGCAAGTGCTGGATCGTCTTGAGCTGCCATCTTCATCAAGATTCCCAACCAAAATGGATAAAGAAATCATGGTTTGACTACTTATCTGAGGACTATGAGAGAAAATACAAAACCCGAGAGTTGATGATGGTTAGGTTTATAAGGGCTGTAATGGCTTGTCTTTAATTCTGACTGGAGACAGGTGATATTTAACACACTGAGGAAATATTCAAAATCTTAATTGAAGTGAATGGAATCTATTTTGAATGGGCTTTTGTGGAAGAATGCAATTATTTGGTAGGAGACCCTGAAAGGTGCCCACTACGCAATTAACAGGGTCAAGTCTGCAACGGCAGGAACTTTACGGCTGATGGCCAAAGCTGAATCATTTGCTGATATAATGTGTGCCAGATGCTACTTTTAAGAATGGAAACGCAGGCATTAAAGAGACAAAAACTGTCTCTGCTCGCATGGGGCTCACGTTCTAGTGGGGGAGAATGAAAAGATCATTGAGACTCATGTCTATATCATGATGGATAGTGATCCAGCCTATGCACCAAGCCGAGGCAGGGGGTGTTGGGCTTGGGGAGGCTGTGGGAATTTGCACCTTCACGTAGATGGGACAGCAAAGGCATCATTGAGAAGGTGACATAAGAGGTGAAGGGGGTATGGGGAGAGCCCTAGGGACAGCTGGGGATGAAAACTGCAACAGGAGGGAATATTCTATAGCTCTTACTCTGTTAGATCTTTTTGCCCCGACCGATCGTCGTTTTCCCTCCAGTTTTGATGCAGCAGCGGCTGTGTCGTATTTTGGCAGCACGCAAGCGGGCAGGTTTAGGGCCAGGATTACCTGGATGGTTTATGAAATCAAGATATGGTTCAAGACCTTTGGGCGCCTGGGTGGCTCAGTGGATTAGGCCTCTGCCTTTGGCTCAGGTCATGATCCCGTGGTCCTGGGATCGAGTCCCGCATCGGGCTCTCTGCTCAGCAGGGAGCCTGCTTCCCTTCCTCTCTCTCTGCCTGCCTCTCTGCCTACTTGTGATCTCTCTCTGTCAAAAAAATAAATAAAATCTTTAAAAAAAAAAGACCTTTGCCACTTTGAATAAACTGAAGCTCTAGCCCTGCATACTAAGCATGTATACTTCTATAAATTGGGTCTTTCTTGAAAATGAGTATAAATTGTTCCTTGCTTAGCATCTCACGTGACTCAATTCAGTTTTATCTAATTTTTTTTAAGCTTTTATTTCTTTGTCAGAGAGAAAGCGCACAAGCAGAGGGAGCAGCAGGCATCGGGAGAAGCAGGCTCCCCACCGAACAGGACGTGGAACTCGATCTCAGGACCCTGGGATCATGACCTGAGCCAAGGGAGATGCTTGACCGACTGAGCCACCCAGGCGTCCCTCAGTCCAGTTTTATATAGACTGTTCACAGCTACTTGTGTGACAGTGCTGTACAAAATCCAAACTGTCCCCTCCTAGTGCCAGGATATCCATCCCTCATTGGAATCATTAAATAGTAAATGGGGAACATTTCTACATCCGTGGATATGGGGCTAACAGGATATTTATTTCATTAACCTCAGGGACAGTGGCTTAAATAAGCAGAGGGGCTGATCAGTATCTTTGGCCACTGAATCCCAGCGAATTACAGTGTGAAGTCATGAAATGGTCACAGTGGATGACAGCACAAAAGGTTTGCAGGGTATAAAGCCCAGACCATCTCTAGGTCCAGGCTTATTTCTCCCA
>PISX010031439.1:0-17425 GCA_004024625.1 Mellivora capensis
TTTTTTTTCCTGGCTATGCAGAATACAGTAAGATATAATACTTTTCGGTCAGATCTGTGACATTGTCCTGTTTCATATATTCATTAATCAAAAAGAGAGAGTGATTTGGATTGGGTAAATCTAAGGTGCATGCTTATTTTATAGAGAGATGAAGGGAAATAAAGTTGAGATGTATAGGGGCTGACATCAGATTTGCAGGTATATTTTAATCGTCAGATAGATCAGATTGTGGTACATGCTTCTGCTTAAAATCCTTCCATAATTCTCCTTTGTATAATTCTCCTTTGCTGCTAATTTGGCATTCAAGGCCTTTTATTCTTTGGCTACAGCCAAACTTTCCAGTATCCCCCTCATTAGTCCCTCCAGTGGGCTTTCATGATACAGAAGGGCCAAACTCTTTGCACACACCTAGCTATTCATCAGTTCTGTGCCTTTGCTTGATGTTGCAATTGGCCAAGGAATCAAAGTCTAGGAAAAGGTGAAGAAGGATTCTTCCCTAGAGCCTGTAGAGGGAGCATGGCCCTGCCAACACCTTGATTTTATACCGCTGCCACCTAGAACTGAGAAAATGAATTTTTGTTCTTTAAAGCCACCTAGCCAGTGGTAAATTATTATGGCAATCCCAAGAAACTAATGCAACTCCCATGTCTTTTTTGAAAGTTAATGGCTAATGAGAGCCACTAATAGCCTTAAAGAAAGGCCGCAAATAACACAGGAATTTCATGAATAAGGTTGGGAGGCACACAATCAAGCTAAGAATCATGGCAAACTTAAGGGACTAGTGAAAAGCAAAGGGTATTATAACCACATTTGGTCTTTACCTTGAAGCTTTCTTTTACCAGAGAAACCTTGAATTTAGTCTTTTTCAAAGCGTCAAAGTACAATGGTCACACCTTTGATTTGGTAGAAAATAACTTCATGTTTTAACCCTGAAATTAAGTAGCTTTCTATATGTTCATGAAATTTTGCTTACCATCTAGCTAGTTTCCTTACCACATCCCTCCCACCCACCACCCACCACCACCCCACTTGTCTCCCTCTCCCTCTCTCTCTATTTTGTAATTTTTTTTTAAGATTTTATTTATTTATTTGACAGAGAGAGATCACAGTAGATGGAGAGGCAGGCAGAGAGAGAGAGAGGGAAGCAGGCTCCCTGCTGAGCAGAGAGCCCGATGTGGGGCTCGATCCCAGGACCCTGAGATCACGACCTGAGCCGAAGGCAGCGGCCTAACCCACTGAGCCACCCAGGCGCCCTATTTTGTAATTTTTTAATCAAATGCAGCTGGTAAAACAAAACAAAACAAACAAACAAAAAACATTCATGCATTTTCATCATATCTGAGGTTTGTCTCCGCAGTTCTACAAGTTTATTATATGCACACTCTACCTTTCATATCATCTCACGCAATGTTTTTAGGAAGTATTTTTCCTCTCCGTAATATGGGTTGTCACTTGTTTAGCTTCTCTCCACAATTCTCACCATTTTCCCAGCCTCCTATAATGGTTCCCTTGTTGACTGCTCCCTGGTGCCAAGTCCACTGCCACATAGTTTAGATTTTTGTTACAGCAGCAACCCACTTCTAGTCCATGTGTATAGCAGTTAGCTTTTGCCTCAGTAATGCTGTACAACAGAGAACCACAGAATTTAGGGGCTTAAGAAATAATCACATATTCTTGTGGGGCTGTCCGGGGGAGGTCTGCGAATAAAATCTGTACTGACTGGATTTGGTCTAAGACATGTTGGGTACAGGTTGGCTGTCTCACATTGTCCTTGCATAGATGGGCTAGCCTAGACATGTCCTTTCATGGGAAAAGGCAACAGGAAGACGTCATGTCCAACTTTTCAAATATATTTTAGCCTTTATATGTGGACGTGTGTGCTAATGCCCATTAGTCAAAACAAGTGATAAGACTGATCTCAAATAAAATACTCTGCCCATTATGAGACCAAAGAAAGACACACAGAGATTCCCAGCATCAATACAACAGGGAAGTATTCTGCTCCCGTAGAGGTGAGGTTAAATATTTGCAAAGTCATCAATTTTATTCTTTCTTTTCTGGTTGTGTTTAAAATATCTTTTTGGTTTCATGTTCAGAAATTTCTGTATTCTGTGCCTCCATATCCATTTCCTTTTATAATTATACCAGAAATACTTCAGAATTCCAAAATCTGATGACTGGAGATTACAACGATTATGGGATTTTTAACTTTTGCTTCCCCTCATTCTCTGCTTTGTCTCCTTTTGTACATCTAATTAGATGAATATTCAGATTCCTCTCTTTTTCTTCCATGTCTCCTAAGATCTATTTATTGTTTTTCTGTTTCTTTCTTATGTGTGCTTCTTTATATAAAGGCTAATTTCTTTATTACTGTATTCTATTTCACTAATTCTCTCCTTGACTCTTCAAATTTTATGGTTAAAATATTTGTTGAGTTTCCAAACTCTCTGTTTTATTATTTTTGAAACACATTTGGACAATTTTTGTAGTATCTTGCCCCATAGTTATATATTTAAAATCATCTTTTATTTGATTTGACATAGCCATTTTATATTCTGTAGCTGACAAAATATTTGAAACTTTTGCATGTCTGATTTTGTCATTTCTGCTCATCCCTTTCCATGGTGATTTGTTTCCAAGTATGTCTTGTGATTCTGAGCTTGTGGGCCTTGGAACTTAATTCTGTGAGGCCTGTTTAACAGTGAAGAGATTCTAATGTTGTTTCTAACCATATGGTTAGTGTCCAGTCAGGGACTACTTAAAATTTAATCTTGCAGTTTTGTGAGTCACTTGGGTAGTAGGAATGAAGGCCAAAAGTTAAATGAGGGGTAGTTTGTAGTTAGGAATTCATAGGAGAGACGTTTTCTTTGTGCTTTCTGCCCACAGTGAAGACCTAAACAGGTATGTCCCTTACCTCACACGTTACAACAATTTTTTTCCCTTTATTCTTTTTCTAATATAGAATTGAAGAGTCTTGCATAAAATTTTTAGGTGATTTTTCCCTCTCTTTATACAGGCCATATTCCTTTTCCCCTCACATTTCCAGGGCCACTAATCCAGTTCTATTATTACCTCTTCCAGTTATGTAATTAATTATAATTGCCTTAAAATGGTTTAGTTGATATAGATCATAATACTTTCACAAAGTGTTCTATATTGATTTGCTTACAAAATTACAATGCAGGTGTTAAACTGTTTAAAATAAATAACTCTGCAATTTTGCTGTTTCTTGATTTTAAAAAGTATAATTTCAATACTGAGAACCAAATTTCTAAGTTTGATTTACCACAGCAATTTCCTGGAAGTAGCTATCCCAAAGGAAGTTGGGAAAATTGGGTAACAATTAAATTCACTACTAAAGGTTGCATGTTTCTTCTGTGGAAGGTCAATTAAATTATTCTGAAGAATAGTTTAGAGTATGAACATACTTATCTGAGTCTATTTGCAAATATCTCTGTAAAGGTCTTTTTAATAGTATTTCAGGAGAGTAAATAATCCCTGAATCTGGTAACTTGAAAAAAAATCTTATTTTAGATGACAAATAAATTGAATACCTTCTCCACCTTTAAGAGAATGTTTTCCTTTTTATTTGCTTTATATCCTTTCCTTAGGAAAAATATTCAAAGAATCCTACATTTATATAAAGCAAGACAAATCAAAATTTTAAAAGCATTTTCCTTAAAAACATAACCTTAGTTTTAGTTAATGGAAATACATTTTCAGGGGAATGAAGCTTGGAAAGTATTTCATGATCTAACTTTTGAAATGTTTTATATAGGTCTGCTGTAGCTGAGCTATGGTAAATTTTGCTTGATTTATTGAATTTCCTATTTCCTGAAAGTAAACATAATGCTTAAGGGTTTTAATTAATAGATAATCCTTTAGGTCTCTGTAAAATGTGTAGAAAAGTTAGGCTTCTTAAAGGATACTCTAAATGGCTTATCTCTAAAGGTCTGACTAGGAGCTGTGGTGAAACATGCAGAAAAAATATCACATCTGTTGCTTTATATAATATTCTTACACTTAATCATTAACCTACTCAGATGGAGAATGAGTTTATGTATGTTTTTTCAAGCAGGTAAATTTGGTCTTCAAATGTTTGAGGTCAGTTCTTTGAATCATACATCCCAAACTGCCTCTTTGATTCAATTTTAAAAGTTATTTTGATTGAATTTGATTATTTGTATTAAGGTAATGATGTCAGTCTTTGGCAGTGGGTTAAAAGGGAAGACTTAGCCAAGGAAGAAAGAAATGTTGAGCTGAATTGAATTGATCTTTACTTTTGCATCAGCAAATTTTATAAAAGAGAATATTTGAGTATTATGTGCACGTTTTATGAATCATTAACAAAAATTAGTGGCAATACACCTGGTAAGTATTTGGAGGCTAAAATATATGGCCATTTAAAAACAGGCATGTTTGGACACCTGGGTAGCTCAGTTGGTTAAGCGGCTGCCTTCGGCTCAGGTCATGATCCCAGCATCCTGAGATGGAGTCCCACATCCGGCTCCTTGCTCAGTGGGGATTCTGCTTCTCCCTCTGCCTCTGCCTACCACTCTGTCTGTCTATGCTCACTCTCTCTCTCTAACAAATAAATAAATTAAATCTTAAAAAAAATTAAAAAAATAAAAACATGTTTTAATCTAAGGAAACAATTCCAATAAGAGACCTAAATAAGTATTCTGATGATATATGTATTCATGTAACTGGAAATATATCTGGAAAGGATGTAAGAAATTCAAGTCAAAAGAAACAGAGTCATGTTATTATAGGACTTAAAAAGAATTTTTTTCCCTGTACTCTGGGAATCAGATCTATGCTTGGGAATTTTTCTAAACAATAACTCATCTTATTAATTTTAAAAGATATATAATAGAAAAAAGATATATAATAGAATATTGGCAGTTTGTGCCTCAGTTCTTCAGGAATGTTTGCCTTTATTTCAATGATTGGCTGCCAAATGACATGGTATGAAAAGTCCATAAAATCAACCAACGTAAAGATTAAAATTCCACCATTACTGGTGAACTCCTATGTATTAAAGTTACTTTCAACTAATAATTCTATTTTAAAATGTAAGTGCTTTTGGGAAGATGAATACAATAAGCTCTTTACATTTCAGAGTGAATAGACATAAGGCAATTCTTTTTGGCCCTTAGAATGTTTATTGCTTTGGGTGAAGAACAGGAACTCAAAGATGGGAAAAATGCAGACAGAAAAGATTAGGGGATTAAGACAAATTTTGCCCAAACTTGAAGATAATGATGAAAAAGTAAATTTCCATTTAGAACCTTTTACTGATTTAAGTAAGCACTTACCATTTTTTTTCTGCCTTAAAAATCTTTTTATGTTAACAGATGACACTGAGTTCATTGATTCTAAGTTACGTGCTCTACTTATGGTAGATGGTCTTTTTACTTAAGTAGTATCTCTATTTGTGGGGGATTCACCAATCTGGATTTCAGTTCCCATTATTTAAAAACCTCCAAGTAGTTAAGTCCAATGATCAATTCTTGGTACTCACTTTACTAGAACTATCAGCAACATTAGACACAATCAATCATTCTTTCTGCCTTTCAGACACTTTACTCTTTTGACTACTAAGATAAACATACCATCATGGTTTTTCACTTACATACTTAATGGCTGTTCCTCTCCATTAAGATTTACTATTTTTCTGGGGCGCCTGGGTGGCTCAGTGGGTTAAAGCCTCTGCTTTCAGCTCAGGTCATGATCCCAGGGTCCTGGGATCGAGCCCCACATCGGGCTCTCTGCTCAGCAGGGAGCCTGCTTCCCCCCCCCCTCTCTCTGCCTGCCTCTCTGCCTACTTATGATCTCTCTCTGTCAAATAAATAAAAATTAAAAAAAAAGGAAAAAAAAAGATTTACTATTTTTCTTTCTTTTTAAGATTTTGTCTTTAAGTAATCTCTACACCTAACATAGGGCTTGAACTCACAACTCAGAGATCAAGAGTTGTATGCTATACTGACAGCCAGCCAGGCACCCTAGCTTTACTATTTTTCTTTAATCTTTCTATTTTATAGAAGGAGTGTCTATTTTATATTGGAGTGTCCTACAGTTAGGTCTTTATACTTTTTCTCTTCTTTAACTACATTTATTTCAAATACCTTGTAGTTTTAAACATCATTTATATGCTGATAATTACCAAATATGTATCTAAAAGACTCAAAAACCTCTCTCCTAAACTTTAGATTGTTATGTATTGCCATGAACTCAACCTATCTACTAAGAAATCTAATAGACAACTCTAAATTAATATGCTCAAAAACAAATATACAATTTCTGTTCCTAGTTCTACAACTTGATTTTTCCTGTCTTTTCTTCTTAGTAAGTGCGACTTTTTAATGTAGTTGCTCAAAGAACACCAAAAACTGGATCCTTCAGGGCTCCCCTTATGATCATAACTCATATCAGAAATTCTTGTTGATGGAGCATCTGGGTATGTCAGCCAGTTAAGTGTCGGACTTTGGCTCAGGTCATGATCTCAGGGTTCTGGGATCAAGCCCCCCACCCCCCGCCGGGGTCCCATGTGGAACCCTGCTTGGCTCTGTGCTTACCACTTGCTTCTGTGCTTAGCTCTTGGTTTTGTGCTTAGCCAAGAGTCTGTTTGTCCCTCTACCTCTGCCTCTTCCCCCACTCATGCTCTTTCTCTCTCTCAAATAAATAAAATCTTAAAAAAAGAGAAATTCCTGTTCATTTTACATTCTAAGAATATTTGGAATGTACTTACTTCTTCCCACGCATACAGCAAGCTCCCTAGTCAAAGCCACCATCTTCACTGGCCTAAACTATTGAAATAGGAGCTTAATTGAGAGCCTTTCTCCACACTTTTTCCTTGTGAATTATTTACCTCAAATAGCAAGGGTGTGTTATCCTATGTCTCCCCTACTTAAAATCTTTGCTGAGTTTAGACAGGGCAATAAGACAAAATAATAAATTTTTTGAAAAGATAAAATTTTAAGATAAAATTAAAGATAAAGATAAAGATAAAATTAAAAGATAAAATTGAAGAGATAAAATTTTTGAAAGGAAGAAGTAACACTGTCTTTATTTGCAAATGATATGATTGTATAACAGAAAATCCAAAAGACTTTACCAAAAAGCTATTACAATTATTAGGTGAATGGGACACCTGGGTAGCTCAGCAGTTGAGCATCTACCTTCAGCTCAGGTCATGATCCCAGGGTTCTGGGATTGAGTCCCACATTGGGCTCCTTGATGAGTGGCAAGCCTGCTTCTCTCTCTGCCTGCCACTCCCCTTGCTTGTGCTTGCTCTCTCTCTCTCTCTCTCATGAATAAATAAAATCTTTTTTTTAAAGGATTATTAGGTAAATTAGCAAGTCAAATATAAAAGAATCCAAATTGAGTGTACTCATATATACAAGGTCAATACACAAAGGAAACAAAGTCTGTGTATAAAAGTAAGTAATTTTTCAATATCCAAATTACAGATGACAAAATAAAATTTAAATATACTATGTACCATAGCAAAACATCAAAAACATTTTATTAAAGATATAGAAGACTTATACACTGAAAACTTCAAAATATTGATGAAAGAAATTAATGATTTTTTAAGTAAATGTATAGGTTTACCACACTTATGGATTAAATGACTCAATAGTATACAGGTGTTAGTGCTTCCCAAACTAAGCTTCAGACTCAGTATAATCCTGTAAAAATTCCAGCAGGTTTTCTTTCTTTGATAGAGTTCGTGTTAACATGTTTGTGTATAAAACTTTAGAAGTGGTATACCATGGAATACTATGCAGCCATCAAGAGAAAAATCTTGACATTTCTAATCATGTGAATGGAACTAGAGGGTATTATGCTAAGCAAAATAAGTCAATCAGAGAAAAACAATTATCATTTGATCTCTCTGATATGAAGAATTTGAGAGGCAGGGCAGGGGGTCGTGGGGGGTAGGGGGAAAAATGAAGCAAGGTGGGATTGGGAGGGAGACAAACCATAAGTGACTTTTAATCTCAGGAAACAAACTAAGGGTTGCTGTGGGGTGGGGGGTAGGGATAGGGTGGCTGGGTTATGGACATTGGGGGAGGGTATGTGCTATGGTGAGTGCTGTGAAATGTGTAAGCCTGATGATTCACAGACCTATCCCCCTGGGGCAAATAATACATTATATGTTAATTTAAAAAATTAAAAAATTTGTATGGAAATGCAAAGGACACAGAATAACCAAAATGATCAAAAGACAAGTTAATGGATTCATATTATTAAATTTTGAGACTCATCACAGAAGAATGAAATTAAGATGATGTGATGTTGGTGCAAGGATGAACAAATAATGAAACAGAACAGGAATTCCATACATGTATTCATTTGATATACAACAAAGTGCCATTGTTGTTCAATTGAGAAATATATTTTTTTAAATTTTTATTTATTTATTTGACAGAGACACAGCGAGAAAGGGAACACAAGCAGGGGAAGTGGGAGACGGAGAAGTGGGCTTCCTGTCGAGCAGGGTGCCCAGTGTGGGGATCAATCCCAGGACCCGGGGATTGTGACCTGAGGTAAATCCTTAACAACTGAGACTCCAGGCTCCCCAGAGAAAGAATGTTTTTCAATAAATAATTCTGGATTAATTTGGTATCTATATGGAAACAAATGAAACTTAACCTCTACTAAACCCATAAATTAAACCCAATCACAAGCTTATATAAAAATGTAAAGTAAATAATGAAGTTTTTATAAAAATAGAATACCTCTGAAGCTCCAGAGTAGGTGTAACTTCCTCAACTAGGATCCAGAAGCACTAACCATAAGAACAAAAGAATTGATACGTTGGACTTAATTAAAAGTAGAAATTTCTATTTACTAAAAGACAGCATTAAGAAAGTGAAAAAGCAAGCCTCATACTGAGAGATGTTACTGGCAACGTATACCTCAAGAAAGATTTACATATAGAATAATGAAGAGCTTTTACAGCTCAATTTTCAAAAAAATCTACCTATCTACCTATTTGTTTCTATTTGTTTATTTGAGAGTGAGACAGAGATAGTGAAAGAAAGAATGAGAGAGAGCAAGAGTGGGAAGGAGAGGGAGCAACAGACTCCTCGCTGAGCAGAAAGCCTGACATGGGACTTGATCCCAGAGCCCTGGGATCAAGACCTGGGTAGAAGGTAAACGCTTAATCAACTAAGCTACCCAGGCACCCCATCTACAACTCAATATTTAAAAACAACCAACCAAGCAACAGCAACAAAAAACAACCTAGTAAAATAAAAGTGAGCAAAAATCCTTGAATAGACACTTCAAAACAGAAGATGTTCAAATGACTACTTCACATGTGAAAAGCTTCTCAGTTTTGTTAGTCATCAAGACTCTATAAAAATATCCCTTCCTTTCCAAACTTTTAATTTATTTATTTATGTTTTCATAGCATATGTTTCATAGTTTCCTTTTTTGTTCAAAAGGCTATAATCTACTGCAATTATCATTTTGATGTTCAGATTATTCCTGGATTTGGCCAATTTGAGCTCATTCAAGCTGGCTACTCTGTCCTTTTGACATGTTCCCATTGTTTCTTGATCACTTCCTTATTTTCTAAAATAAAAACATGTTCAGGATCAGCATGTACTTTCCCTGGCCAAGCCTGGAATAAGCCATTTGTCTAAGAAGCTCCAATTCTTTTAGAAATCAGTCTCCTTGTATGTATATCCAATCTCCCATCTCTGTTTTCACGTCTTCCCCTGGGTGGATGTTGTCCTGCTCAGATGGTATTTCTGTATTTCTGGTCATTCTTCAACCTACTTGGATTCCATGGGGTCATTTTTCACCCTACTTGGACTCCAACATTGTTTGAACCCTGACTCCCCAAATATTGGTGTCCTTTCTTCAGGGACAGGATCTTCACTCTGTTTAGACTCTAATGCTCTGCTCTGGGCGATTGAGGCAACCCCTCACATCCTCCACTATACACTGTTCATCCACTTGATAGCTTTAGAATTGAAATGCTCAGAACAGCAAGACACCTATACTATACTTTTAATTGGTCAGTGAGAACTGTGTGGGCCTTTTAGGAGAAGAAAATTCTCTGCTCGCACAGTATAAGGGAAAAAATAAGTGGAGGACAGAATTTTTATTCTCAAGGAGCTTTTCAGGGTAATTGGAGAGATAAGACAACTCATTTTATCTTTAGAATAATTCTGTAAGGCATAGATTAGTATCCTTATCTGAGCACAGCTATTAAGAATATGAACTTATTTTCTTTGAGGGGATAATTTCTCAGCAGTTTTGGTATTCTATAAGTAGAACTGAAAAGAAAAAGTTAATGTAAAAAATTGGGATGCTAAGCAAATTCTGGAAAGACACAATGACAAATTATACTTCTTTTTCTCTGGCTTGTTTGGTTTAGAGTGAATGAATAACATAGATGATATCCTCTAGGGAAATAAAATCATATCAATTTATATCATTATAATGCTACTAGGAACCCCACAAACCAAGAAAAAATAACCATAATCTTCTAGCATGGTAATTCCACAAATAGGCCAACTGTTTCCAATTTACTAATAGGACGTCAAGCCATGTTGATGACTTTCTTTTCAGTATTAGGTAAGTTTTTCTGATTATGAATGTTTGAAACCTGTTATCATATCTAAGATAAATCTCACATATTTATAATTCAAGTGGGTGTGAGAGTGGGTAGAAAGGAACATGAGTATAAATCTAACCTGTCAGTTGAGAGAGTCTTCAGCTTGTGATTAGGACACACTTGCTGCTGGTAACAATCAACCTGAGACCTCTTAGGAAACTGAACGGTATGTTGGCTTATGTAACCAAAAATTGAAGAAATATAAATGGAAATGACTAGAAGCAGAACTCTCATGTCATTAGGACTTTTTTAAAAAAAATCTTTCTTCAATTCTGGTCTGTGTATTACATTAATGCTCCTCTACCACTGACCACTTTTCCACGTGATTGTGGGGGGACCACTGGAAGCTCTAGGCTTAGCTTTTTACAGCTTCATTACCAGAAAAGAAGAGGCTTTTACCCTCAGCAACACTTTGAGAAAAATTCAGAGAATGAACTCTGGGTACACACTGTTTATTCTAACTTTTGTGGCACAGTATTGTGATAGAGATGCTAATGTATAGCAAAACTGGGTCATATGCTTGTTTCTAGATCATAGGTAATTCAGAGTACCATTATTGTAAACTCCTATTATGAACAGTGATTAATCTGTGAGTGAAGTAGTTCCTCCTAGAAAGGGAGACTAGCATAGAACTCGCTGCTAAGGAATTATGGCAAGCCAAGAAGCCATGCCAATTTGTATTTACTATAATTTCTAAGTAGATTGCAGGGAACTCAACCTGAACAAAAATAATCTAGTTTGGTGGATAAGACATTATCATTTTTGGGCTCTAGGTAACACGAATATTCATCTACTCAGGGAGTAGATTCATAATAGTTGGCGACTAGTCTATTGGAATACTTGTCCAACTAGCAGCTGAGGATATGGATAAGCAAGCATACTGTATACTCCCTTAATATACAGATTTTCCTTACTTACAAGGGGGTTATGTCCTGAAAAACCCATCATAAGTAGAAAATGTCATAAGCCAAAAATACATTAATACATCTAACCTACTGAACATTGTAGCTTAACCTAGCCTTACTTAGAACATGTACATCAGCCTGTGGTTGGGCAAAGTCATCCAACACAAAGGCTATTTTATAATTAAGTGTTGAATATCTCATGTAAATTACTGAATACTGAAAGTGAAAAACAGAATGTTTGTATGGGTACAAAATGACAATAAGTATATCAATTGTTTGACCTTGTGATTGAGTGGCTGACTGGGAGTTGTGGCTTACTGCTACTTCCCAGCATCATGAGAGAGCATTGTACCACACAGCCCTTGCCCAGGAAAGATCAAAATTCAAAATCTGAAGTGTAATTTTTATTGAATCCCTATCACGTTTACACCATAATAAAATTGAAAAATTGTTAGTTGGGGACTGACAAGTTATAAGTTGGGGACTGTCCATACATGTGTAGTGAAGAAAAGTGCCCAATAGGAAAAATATAAAAAAGATATAGGAAATGTATCAACTCCAATTAAGTGATAAAGTTATCAGAAGTAAGGAAAATAAGTATAAGGGTATATTATAAAGTGAAATGATGTTAATATGCTTTTTATGCCAAGTGGGAAGGAAGTGAAATGTAAAAATAATTAAAATATGGGAAAATTGGAAAGTAAAACTTAACATTAAACAAAGTTAGGCGCAGCCTGGGTGGGATACCAGATTCAATCAGTTATAAGAATTAAACAATGATGTGTTATGAATCCAGAAAAGACCAATTGCCTCTAAGGACCTCAATGTGTGTCTTTGCAGTGAGAAAAGTCACTGAATAACCACAGCTTTGGGTCTTATGCCCTTGTCTAAATGTTCAATGTGTAAACTTAGCTTCTGACATGGTAATTCCAACATGTTTGGGATAATAAAAGTATTTCTTATTAAGTTCTTGTTTCACCGTGGAAAGGTTCAGAATTATGTTTAGAGATAATAAGGTATATTAAGCATATTTTACTATAAATCTTTTGATAAGTTTAGAAAAATATGAGTATGATTCTTACTTAGATATTTTAAATATTTAAGATACCTTGATCTATTATACAACATAATAATCCTATGATCCCAATTAAAATGTATAACTAGTTTTATTGTTAGAATTTTTATTTATTTATTTATTTATTTATTTGACAGATGGAGATCACAAGTAGGCAGAGAAGCAGGCAGAGAGAGAGGAGGAAGCAGGCTCCCTGCTGAGCAGAGAGCCCGAGATGCCGGGCTCAATCCCAGGACCCTGGGATCATGACCTGAGCTGAAGGCAGAGGCTTTAACCCACTGAGCCACCCAGGCGCCCCAATTGTTAGAAGTGTTAATTCAAAATGTAAAAGATTACTTGGATATGTTTATAAACATTAGGAAAATTAAAGTAATTTAATATTAATTAGAATAGTTTAAGTATTGGACAACATTTTGCTTACTAGATATATTTGAATTTGGTAAAAGGAAAAAAAAACCTCTGGATGTATTAAATTTAAAATGCAGCTTGCATTATTTAAGAAATTCAATTTGCTGAACTAAAAAAATCTTAAAATAATTTTTAGAATTTATTAGAATAAAACAGAGTACCATAATTTGTAAATTAAACTTAAAAGCTTAAGAAGAGACTTCTGATTCTGGGAAGATAAAATAGACACAATTTCCTCTATTCCTTTCACTAAGTACAATGAAGAAACCTGCATTTATATACAAAACAAACATCAGAAGACTCTGACATGTGGATAAAGGTAAGCAGACTGGCTAGGGACTTCCGGGCCTGAGAAAACACCCTGTGTTGACTTCTCTGTTTTTCCCTCATATATACTTGGAGATGAAGAAGCTGGTAACCTGGAAAGCTCAACAGGTATGGACAAAATGTCCTCCAAAAAGCCTGGTTCTATCTAGCCAAAGAATCAAAAAAGGATCCCACAAGACAGAAAACTTTTAAGCAATAACTTCTACTCCAGACAAACATCCTAGAAAAAAATCTCACCTCATTTCTACCCCCACTGACAAAGGGAAGTAGGGCACCTAAACTTTCATAATTGTCTGTATCAAGGCTGTACCAAGGCACTCTTAACACCCCTACCAGGTTTGTTTAGAGAAGGCCAAGTAAGGAGCTGACTCGGAAGGAGGGCTCCTATCCCTCTCCAGTCAAATAAATGGAAACATTTGGGCCTCTTAGACTTCAATTTCCACCTGGTAGTAATGAGGCACTTCTACTCCTCCTGTGTGGTCAGAGGAGGCTGAGAGGAGTCAGGACTCTCATCAGTACCCAGCAGTAATGACGCTGTCCCCACTGTGGCATCAGTGGAAATCACTTAGGAAGCCAGAACTTCCACCCATTTCAGCAATAACAAGGGGCTCCCTTCTGAAGAAGGGGAATCCAGACTTCTACTTCCACTGGGTAGTAATGAGGTAGCACCCCTCTTTGCATGCCAGAATAGTGTCAGGAAAAGCCAACTAAAACCGAAGATTTAAATAAAATCCAGTATCCTATAACTTAACCCAAATTTATCCAGATTTTAATAAAAAATCACTTGTCATAGCAGGAAAATATAAATTTCTAATGGATTGAGAAAAAGGGCACTTAATAGATGTTAAAACCCAGGGGGCAGAGTTGTTGAAACTATTTAACAAGCATCCTAAAGCACTTATGATAAAATTGCATCAATAAGCAATTACTAAATGCTTAAACAAATTAAGAAAATACTACACATGAGCAAGGAAATAGAAGCTGTAAAGAGTAACCAAAAGGAGAGTTTAGAACTGAAAAATTATAATAACCAAAATAAAAAGCTAAGCAAATAATCTCAATAGAAATGGAGAGGATAGAGGAAAGAATCAGCAAATGCTGAGCTAGAACAATAGAAATTAATCTTAAAAACAGAGAGGAAGATGAAAGATAGATGAGCAGATTCAGAGACTTGATGGGTTCTAACAACGGAGCTAACATTTGTGTCATGGGAGTCCCAAAAGAGGAGGATTAAAAAGTACAGGGCTGAAGAAGTAATAATAATAATAAAAAAATGGTTAAAATCTTCCAGGGCGCCTGGGTGGCTCAGTGGGTTAAAACCTCTGCCTTTGGCTCAGGTCATGATCCCAGGGTCCTGGGATTGAGCCCAGCATCGGGGTCTCTGCTCAGCAGGGAGCCTGCTTCCTCCTCTCTCTCTCTCTCTCTGCCTGCCTCTCTGCCTACTTGTGATCTTTGTCTGTCAAATAAATAAATTAAAAAAAAAAAAAATCTTCCCAAGTTCGTGAAAAGAGAAAAAAGAAATTATAAATTTAAGAAGCTGAGAAAACCCCAAACAGAATAAATCCAAACAAATCCATGCCAAGACCAATTATAGTTAAAGTCCTGAAAATTAAAGACAAAGAAAGAAATCTAAAAAGCAGCCAGAAAAAACCAAAAAACAAACAAACAAAAGAACAATAACACCTAAATTATAGTGGAAAAACAACTAAAAAGACACTGACTTTCTCATCTGACACCACATAGGTCAGAAATGTTTAACACTGGGGCACCCGTGTAGCTCAGTCCAGTTAAGTGTTTGCCTTTGGCTAAGGTCATGAGTCCATGAGCCCTGGATCAAGTCCTGCATCAGGCTCCCTGCTCAGCAGAGAGTCTACTTCTCTCTCTCCCTCTGCCCCTCCCTCCTGCTTGTGCTTGCTCTCTCTCTCTCAAATAAATAAATAGAATCCTAAAAAATAAATAAATAAATAAAAAAGAAATGTTTAACACTGATTCATGTTAAAAACTATCAGTGCATTAAATATAGAGGTGGACTTCCTCAAAGAAAGGTGATGGCATTTGGAGGCGGAGGGATCTCAGCATCATGCCATTCCCATTGCTCTTAGGGTAAAGTTCAAACAGCCTAATGTGGCTGACTATGTCTGGGATAAGCAGGTCTGTCTCACTAGTTTCCTGTGGGACTACTCATTTTCTCCAGCCAGGCTGACCACCATCTTTCCATTCTTCTCCCTCCAAGGACTTTGAAATGGCATAATTATAAAGGTAATTTAGTTCAAATGAAGTCACTAGGATGGACCTGAATCCAATATAACTAGTGTCCTTATAAGAGGAAATGAAGTCGGACACACACCAGAGGGAAGAGCATATCAAGATCCAGGGAGGAGATGATCATGTACAAACCAAGAATCAGCCCTTACTGACACCTTGATCTTGTCCTTCTAGCCTCCAGAAACACAAGAAAATAAATTTCTGTTGTTTATGCCACTCAATCTGTGGTTTGTTGCTATAGCAACCCTTGCAAACTAATACAACACTCAAAACTCAATATTAACAAACAATCCAATTATAACATAGTCAACATAGATAGAATTTTCACTAAAGATATACAGATTTCAAATAAGCACGTGGAAAATGTTCAATACCATAAACCACTGCAAAAATTCTAATTAAATTCCAATAAGATATTGCTACACGTCAGAATGGCTAAAATAAAAAAAAATATTGACAATGCCAAATGCTGACATGGATGCAGAACAGCTCAAACACTCATACATTGCTGTTGAGCATGTAAAATGGTATGGCCATTGTGGGAAACTGTTTTTCACTTTCTCAATAAATTAAACATGTAATTACCATAAAATCCAGTAATGCACTTCTGAGCACTTATTCCTGAGAAATAAAGAATTATGTTCACACAAAAAGCTTTTACACAAAGTTTGTAGGAGCTTTTCTCATAGCAGCCCAAATTGGATACAACCCAATTACCTTTCAATCAATGAGATGTTAAAACTGGTACATTCATATAATGGAAACTGCTCAATAATAAAAATCAACAAACTGATCTATGCAACAACCTGAATTTTTCCATGAAATTCTGCTGAGTGTAAAAAGTCCATCTATGATTCCATTCTGTAATATTCTTGAAACAGCAAAATTATAGAAATGGAAAAGTTATTAGTCATTGCCAAGGCTGAGTAGGTGGGGAAAGTGAGAGAGAAGTGGGGATGGTTATAACAGGGATCCTTAGTGTAATGGAAATGTCCTGTATCTTGGTGTCTGAATGTCAATACCCTCATTGAGATATTCTGCTTTTGTTTGGAAGATGTTAACATTGAGAAAACTACCTTTTCTGCCTCATAGGTCTTTTTATGTTTTTATTTTGAGACACTTGCAGATTTATGATTAGGCGTTCTCCCTATTGCAATAGTCTGTGATAAAGTTTCTCCTTATCTAAATGCATATTTGCTTTATTTGATAGCCATTTTGATGGTTGAAGAATTTAACTTTTGAAAAGAAAGGGGAAATAGCTCAGATAATATATTGGCATTGTGTTTGGGAGATTTTGATATGGAAATTATTTGACCAGTCTCCAGGTCTTGTTTACTTAAAATTATCATCTGGCCCCAGGTACTTAAAATTGTTACCTTGTTCCACTTAAAGTAATCAAGTTATGGAGGGCCAGGAGGGGGAAACCATTTCAAATTTTGGCAGGTTTTGATAGCATATCAAGCTGGAAACAGAGCGCTAAGCCAAGTTTTATACATTGTAATTTTAGTGGGCACATCCTCAAATCCACGGCACATTAATTCTTCATCTCAGCTGCTATTCCAAATTAATTTCCAAATATTTTCTTTGATTTGGTGAGGATTGGCTGGGAGTCAGAATAGCTTCACCATTAGGGAAAAATCTTCAATGCCTATATTTGAGCCAGCTGGGAAATTAAAACAGACACTAAGCTAAAAATGCTAAATTTTAGAAGAAAGCAATTCCATGGAAATGCACACACTGGTCATCTCCTATATATGCAATCTTAAATCTATAAATATCAGCATATTTATTATTAGAAGCACACCT